>CAJNOL010002492.1:5987-29978 GCA_905250125.1 Rotaria sordida | reverse complement strand
ATGTTCTTATTGTCGACTAGTAAAATGTTTTAATAGTGGAATGCAAACTGAGTTGATTCGACCTTCGTCTTCAAAACTAAATAAAGTAAATCGAAAAAAAAAACTCAATGAAAAATTCAGAACAAAAAACATCAACAGCTCTACGTAGACTAAATGAATCTGAACAGGTGAGACTATTTGATTGTCATATACCAGTATATGATCATTGGTAAAGATGAATAAAACTCTCAAAGATTGACTCGTTACTTTGCTCGGTCGTTTATACACTTCTAGGTAATAAAAAATTATGATTATCTCTTTTCCGAGATTTCTCAAGAACTTGAGAAGGTTTTAAGACAGATAAATGTCAATGAGAAGAGCAAAAGTTATAATAGACTTAAGCTCCTAAAATGTTTCGTACTCAATATTATTGAGAGTACAGAAGTTATAAAATGACTTACCGTTTCCTTCCTCATGAAAATCTGTACTTCATTATGTTGGAGTTGAAAATTTTTTTCTGCAACAACTAGAGAATCGAATTTTAGTGCGTATTTTTTTTTAACGATGGTCATCATTCCATGCTGTCCTTTACAACTCGTAGGAACAATAGTTTTTAGTGAAACAATAACGAAAACTTTCTAATTTGAACAAAATACAGATTGAAGAAAAGCTTATCCCTATAAGTGTTGTCACATTGGAGAAATAGTAGCAAAAGAGTAAACTTTATTTTTTGAAAAAATTGCATTTTATTGATTTTTCTAATGTAGATTCAAGATTTTTAAACGTAAATAGTATATTTGTCTATTCTTTAAAACGTGCTTAATCGATAGAAGATATTTAACTGTATAAAATGACTAGACAAATGAAAAACTTTCGGACGATACCCATCATCATTAAGTTCAATAAGCGAACATCTATTGAATAAAATTAAAGTAAACGTCTGGTTTGAACTCGAATTGAATTATGTTTAAACTCAAACAAAAGATTGTTTCCTAATATGTTCACTTAACTTTTTTCTAGTGAAATAAATCAAATTAAGTATCGATCCTTGATTTGAAATTTAACTAGATAAAGTTAGTAGAAAATTAGAATATCAATCAACTTGATGTCTGTGTGTCTATTATCGGGTCAAAGATTACCCAATAGAATTGAACATGATCAAGATAAGTCTAGGAGCTTCGAGAACGTTCTGGAAGCTTTTAAAACTCTATGACTTTGTTGAATTTTTTGGAACATTCTGAAAATTTCTCGAACCTAGCAGAACCATATGGAGTTTTTTAAGAAGAATTCTCTAGATTGTCACAATTTTTCTGTAATATTCTAGAACATTTCACAACATATTACTATGCACATAAAAGGTGTCTAAGACCGGTTCAAAGATCAAGTATTAAAGAGCAATAGTCAGGATTACAGCAAGAGCAGCTGTGCAATTTGCATGAGAACTGAATAGCTGAATAAATTTTTAGACTTTCAAATATTGTCTATCTTCTACTAATAATTGTTTTTTTTTCTCGTGTTCAGTTTCCTACTTTGAATCTTTTACAATCAGATCAATCAATATTAACTATTGATCAATGGAATCTACTCTCAAATTTATCACATTGTTATGATGAACATAGTGGATTATCAATAGGTGAACATTTCATGCTTGAACAAAATGCTCTACCACTTAAATTACGTTTCAAAAAAGAACCAATAAAGAAATTGATTCAAATAACATTGGATAGAAGTCAATTATTATACAAAAACAATCAAGATTTTCTTTCTTTATCTGCAGATGATCGTTCTATTTTATTTCATACCACGTTTACACATACAGCACATATTTCTGCGGATATGATTAATTATAAAATTCAATTAATGAATTATCCTGCTTATTTCCATATTATTGAAATGCTTACTAATCCAAGTTTAATGCCTGTTGTTAGACGTATAGCAGATCGACTTGATTTTGATATGATCATTATGAAATTATTTCTTGTTATTCTTTCATTTTCAACAACTCGCTATACAGTTTATTCAAATACACCTCCAGTAAATTTATCAAATATCAAAGAAATCTTACGTATTCAAGATACATATATTGAAATTACATGGCGATATTTACTTTATAGATATAATTTTGAACGGTCTGTTATATGTTTATCTGATCTTATTAGATGTTTCTGCGCTATTCATGAAGCTATAGTTAAAGTACATGATATTCCATGGCCTGCAGATACAATCTTGTCGATTGTTCAGCAAACTGAAGAAACTCTTACTCTCAATTAATTAAATGTTTTTCGTTTTCTATTATATTAACTGTATTAATATGATGTTGAGTGTTGATATTGTACGTTTTAATAAACACTAGACATTTAGATGAACAAGATGAATTTATATTTGAAAAAAACTCACAAAATCTCCGGATTAGAGCTGTGTGAGATCAAGTTTTTTTTGCCCACTCATAGCCATGGAGAATCTGATCTAGTCTGAGTCTCGGTAGCCTCTTTTCTAGTGGTTTCAGTCTAGAGAAAAGTATTCCAGAATTAGTTTGTATCACATCTAAAAAAATTCTTCAATACTCGTATTTTGAGTTATTTAGTCAACGATTAGCACTTTTTGTTTCTGCTATGGATCTACATAAAAACAAAATCTTTTTGAGGAAGTTTTGATCTCGAAAAAAAACTGACGATACAGTGTATTAGTAAAATACGCTTTAATTCACTCCAACCCCTATTTAATTCGAAGATATTATCAATCGATAGAGCTTAGAAGTGTCCACCTAGGAGACCTTACTCTAAGCCATTTTCTTTAAAAAGTCTTTGATAAAAAAATCAAATACTATTCTTATGGAACCACTCTAAGCCAAAATTTTGCGAGAAAATGAATAACTCAGAATAGTAAACCACTGTTCAATTTATCTTGACCTATCTACCTTGGTCTCACTTTCGCCATTTTTAGAGGTCAAAGTCAAAGGTCAAGGATCACCCCTAATAGCGAAGCTTAGAGTTAAACTTAAACTTCTAGTATCAGATTATTGAAGTAATGGTGAGGAGAGTAGATAGTCTCTGAATTATTCATTTTCTCGCAACATTTTGGCTTAGAAGAGGCCCATAAGAATAGTATTTTATTCTTTCATCAAAGACTTTTCAAAGAAAATAGCTTAGAGTGAGTTCTCCTGAGTGAACAGTTCTAAGCTCTATCAAAAAGAACGAAATTCAACATTATTTCGCGTTTTACACAAAATCAATCTTTGAAGAGAAAAAATTGAACTTTTCTCCCAGATGCAATAGTGCAGAATCTACCAGTGTACATGAACGACAGTTCGGGAAAATTTAGGATACTTATTAGTATCTAAGAGAAATTTTCTGCAAAAGAATGAATGTTCCATAGTATATGCCACACTTTTATTTTCTATCTTTGAGGAATTTAATACTTGTTCAAACTTCAGTTCTGATCTTGTTAAACAGAGAACTTAATTCTCTACAATTTGCCTAATTTATTTGTCGAAGAGATTTTTCATGCAAGCATTAGCTTTATGAGATTCAAACCTATTGAATTGTTAAATTGTGAATTCCTATTTTTCTGCGGATAAAGAATGATTTGTATGAGCATATGCTCATCAAGGTAGATATTAAAAGATAAGTATTGTATATCAATGGAAAGAGAATGTTTTACTCTACATGCTCATGATCTTAGCTTTGTTCTGTGTGTGTTATTCAGAGGAAAAAAGTTTCAACCTGACATCTGAAAGTATTTTTGAGTGCACTATGAAAAATTATCTTATTACAAGTCAGATTTGTCCTATAAAATGCTGATTCTCGTACCGTCGTATGAGAATAAGTAATTTCTGAACAAAATGGTATATGAATTCAATTGAACAATTGAAATATTTCGGCTACTTTGAATCAATCGAAAACAAGAGCTTAGATTCGTCCAAAACCAACTTTTCTCGGTATTTCGAAATTTTTTCGCGCAAAAAAAATTGTTCTAACACTTTAAGAAGCACACTGAAAGATGCAGATTTTTGTGTAGAATATTGTAGCATATTTCAAATTTTAGTAGATTGGTTCTAAAAATTTTCTATATTTTTTATCGATTTTTTTCTTGATTTTCGTACTTGTGCGATCGATTATACGTTAGTCTCGTTAACTTTGCTTTGATGTGAAAAATCTATTCGAAAAACATAATCGACAATTTTGTAGAAAATTAAATTCTTTATATACTGGCAAAAAATGAAAAACTCAAAGCAATTGTTAAATGCTTCAAAGATTAAAAAAATGAAACTGGGCCATTGATTGTGGGACATCTGTAATTTTCTCCTCTAAGAAAAATATTTTACAATTTTCCAAAAGAATCTTTAATTGAATTTTATTGTGAGGATAATTTTTCGTGAAAATTTCGCCGTTCGAAGAAATCTTTCATTCTAGCAACCGATCCTACACCTCTGTCCAGACGCTTCGACCGATTGAGCTGAAATTTTTTGTATGACAACTAGAACTAAGCCAGGATGTATGCATATATATTTTTTTCTGAAAATAATCTTCTGGTGATTTTGACTCGATCGTACAAAATTTACCATAGGCAAAAAACACGGTTTTTGACAGAACTTTCAGTCTTTTGATTTTGTTTGCGGGAAGAGGGATGATACTTCAGCCCATTGTTCGCCCTTGCGTGCTCTACATTTCATAGAAGGAAGCATCCAGAAATTCTGAGGCTATGACATCGTTTTTTCTACTAGTCAAGATCTATTTATGCTGAAAATTTCAGAATTATTGATCTCGTCGTTCTTGAGAAACTCGAGAAGGGATATACTCTTAAAATCATAGAATATTTAACTTTAACCCTGACATGTCCATCTCGATCCCAACTGATTTCATTTTAATGTTATATGCATACAACGTCAGATCAAATCACATCTCTCTAGATATACTCTAGTGAAGAGTAGTACGATATGCTGCTGACGTCAGCAGTTCATCATCACTAGTTGTTTATGTGATAAAATATTTCGAAGTATATATGAATGCTTGTTGCTCACCTGGGATCCAGCCGCACCTAGTACAGTATGCCAGTAACAACAATCAATCATATCAATGCTGTAAATAAAAGAGCGTTACTTCAGGAACGATAGGGTTTCAGCTACATTGCATTTTGCCGAAATTTCAATTACAATAAGAAAAGGAATTATGCCGAAACACACAAAACGTTTCGATAAGATTCTTTCGTTGTCAATATGGAAGTTTTAGCAGAACACAACGTACGGTGAAATATTTCATTCTCAAAACATTGCTTTATTACATTATAATCATCATTAGGACAAAACATTTTCTTAGATTGGATAAACATTATTGAAATTAACTTCTGTTCTGTTTGTTCTTCTTAGACTCAAGTCTCATCCAAAGCCATTATAGTTCAATTGCAAAATAATGGTAATGTGGTATATTGTTCCTAGTTTATCAGACTGGGATCCGCATGAACTCCAAATGGTCAACTAGTGGCAGTTCGAAACGTGAGCGTGTCAAAATTAAAGAAATTATTCTATTAATTTCATATTTCCAGATATCACTCGAACCTAAAAAATGTATAACTATTTGCTATATATATATATAATCTTGAACAAAAATAGTCACCCTTGATGCAATGTTATTATTCTTTAGGACATTGAACTGATATTTTGAGTGCATACGTACAGCTATAAATCCCGGATTGCAAGCATCAACTCGTTCTCTGTAAGTTCACATTTATCGGAGTTATGATTCAGACATCTTCGTTTTCTTACAATAAATATATTCAGCGAAAATATGCACACAAAAAGTTTTTGTTTTTGTCATTTTCCTATTGTATAAGCTACTACTATTGTTCTAGCGCTAAAGACAGCCTCATAAGTCTACTTTAATATCGTCAAAGTCCGTAAGACATATTCAGGATCTTAGTAATTAGCACGGCTTGAAATAGTGAATTCATGTTATAGCGGTAAGGCGACTTCATTCATTGCAGCGTTTCTAAAACTTTTAGAACATACTTTTCGTCTCATGAAAATTTTCTACTAAGAGTTTCCAATGAATTAATCAAATCCATCATGGAAGAGATCCATCTTTGTAAAAATCAACATTTATTCTTCAAGAGATATTCTTAATGAGAAGACAATATCTCGGTTATTCAAAATGGAATAATCCTATCAGATTCTCTATGCTCCACTATCTTCAGGCAATTTTTATGGTTTTAAACTCTAGGTTTGTTTTTTTTATTTAAAAATAACATAACAATTAATGATTTTTCGTACTTCAAACTCCGACAGATCGACTAATAAAAAAAGGAATATGATTTATAGTCAGTAAATGAAATAATTATAAAATGAGTCAAAATAATGATTGATCAGTAAATCATTTAAATGGTCAGTCACTAATTACTTAGGTTTGTAAATAAATTTAAAAGTCAGTAAATATAATTTATTAACAGTCGTTTATATTAGAGAGTCGGTATAAAAATTGAAATGGTTATAGATTGACACTTTTGTTCTTGTTTTCCTTTCTCTGCAGTTGTTCTACATATATTATCGTTCTTTTGATCTACTTCTTTTAACTTACATATTTTGTGAATATGAAGAGTCATTGTTTTAATTCTTCTTATTATTCATTATCTAAAACAAAGGGAAAAAATTTCTCGACTTCCATCCTGGTCATTGTCTTTATCTATCTCTATGTACAAACATTTAGTGTTTTTCACATAAAAATAACATAATTTGCGTTTACAAAATTTGATGTATTTCTAAGTATGAAAGTGGTATATGTTTCTTAGTATGAAAGTGATATAATAGGTGAAGAGGTAATCGAGGAAGATCATGAAATAAATAGAAATAAAAGAAACCTAAAACAAAAGGAAATTAAACAGTTGGATTAAAAGAAAATGCATTTGATAATGAATGGTTGAAATCTAATGATAATTAATATGAAGGTATACAACTGTATGCATCAAGTACAAATAACGCCTTAGAGACCACCAATAAAGTAATCAAAGATGATGGAACATTTCGAGAACGCTATGTTCCATCAAGAGTTTTACAATTTTTTGACATATCATCGATAATTGAGCAATCGAACGAGATTACTATACATGTTCGACAGTTTATTTTTCAAGTCATCATTATCGCAACTGTTTCGAGATTCCAGCCATAAGACAAACTGCTCGGGATACCTATTATGTATTAACATTACTAATGTGAGGTTTTGTTTTACTGAAGTAATCTTCGTCACTATTACCAAAAGTATAGCAATCACTGTGATTAGTAGAATAAAAACTACAATAATTAAAGTTTAGTACACGTTCAACGAATAATAGATATGTGTCACTTAAAACGACTGTGTCGATATGTTATTTTTTCTTATGTGTCAAACATACACAGTAACAACATATTTCATCTTATCTGTGCGCATCTGGGCATGAGGCACGTTATCATATATTTATATACGCAGATCTTATTTGAAGGCCAACTATTAAAGAAAGAATAAATATACCACCTGTTTTCATATACATTCACAGACATAAAATACTCAACATGCGTCAGTCTTTTGTAATAATAATAGGGATTTTTTTTGCAAGTATCACCTATGGTAGTCGTACGTCAAAACGTTTTACCAAATCCTACCATCCGGGTTATAGTACAGTTGATAATCCAAATGTTCTACCCGAATATGACTGTGCACTACGAGCCTTCACCATTGAAATGGTTTCGTATATTGCACCTACATCCTCGAAAACCAATTGGACAGCACTTAGTCAAAGTGCTTTTCAAATGGATCAATGTAACAGTACCTCAAATATAGTTTATCAACGGACAAAGTCTGCAAAACCGTTTAAAACCGCACCAGAAATAAAACAAAGAGCTTGTCATCATACGATATTTGTACATGATTTAAAAGGTAATGATATGTTTGATGGAACATTCGAACGACCAATGAAAACTATCCAAGCTGCCTTATTTCTTACACGTATTCTACGTGCTCAACATGGTAGTGATCAGACATTGTGCATGACTATACGCGGAGGAACTTACTATTTAGGTACAAATGCTACTACAATAAGTAGTCAAATTGGTGCAATTGCATTAACAACTAATGACAGTAATCTTGTGATTGAAAACTATCAGGATGAACGCGTCATATTGAGTGGTGGGACATTACTAAAATTGCAATGGTCTGTCCATGCCAAAACAGCAGCTGGCGGTACAATTATGAAAGCTCAGGTGCCACCTTCTGTCAATCTTGATCTGTTCAACGAGTTATATATTGATGATAAAAGAGCCATTGTTGCTAAATATCCGAATGGTGATCCTTCCACTCAAGGTTTATACGCAAAAGATCCCGGTTTTTCTTTCGATTCACAAAGCTGGATACCACCAGTTTTTAATCAAAGTGTAGAAATTCATGTACAAGATCCTTCTCGAACTGGTACAGTGTTTCCTTATTTCCAACTTGGTTTAGGTGGTGGTGCTTCTGTTTTCAATCCACCTAGAAATTTTTGGAGTACGGCATCACCACCTGCTGGTAACAACTATGTTGTTCCTCGAGGTTTTACTGTAAAAAATGATGCACTGCCTCATATCGGTAACTGGAGTAAACCAACAACTGGTTTTGTGCATGCTTTTCATTCTGGTTATTGGGGTAGTTGGGTGTTTGAAATAGCATCGATTAATAGCACAGAAAATACAATCATGTTTGGTCGAGGAGGTTTCCAAGAGGCACGTGGTTCGAATAATGGTGGTGCATTTTACGTTGCAAACATTTTCGAAGAACTCGATTCGCCAAATGAATGGTTTTTAGACAAAGATACTCGTACTCTCTATTTTATGCCAAATGAAACAATGCCACAAGATTTTGTTGCTAGTCAAATTCCGTGTTTAATTTCTATTAGCGGTAGTAGCGACGAAAATTCTGTCCATAATGTGCTGATCCAAGGCTTGACACTAACACAGACGAGTAGTACATATATGAGAGATTATATGGTACCAAGTGGTGGTGATTGGGCTGTTCACCGAGGTGGTACTATGTATTTGACAAATACAAGAAATATTACTATTACACGTAATCTATTCACACAGTTGGGTAGTAATGGTATGGCTTTGATCGATTACAATGATGCTACCTCCATTACTTTGAATGAATTCGTATGGTTAGCCGATTCAGGGATCATTCTTGTTGGCAACACGAATGGAATTGATGGCTTTAGTGTAGCAAGCCAGCCTGTCAATACACTCATACAATCAAATCTTATTCATGAAACCGGTATCTATATCAAACAATCATCACCTGTACTTATTTCTGTGAGTCGAAGTGTGTCTGTTATTGGCAATCTCATGTTCAATATGCCACGGGCGGCCATCAATATAAATGATGGTTTCTATGGTAATCATACATTCAGTTGGAATGTGCTTTTCAATACTGTTCGAGAAACTAGTGATCATGGACCTATTAATTCATGGGATCGACAACCATTTTTAACTGATGCTGTACAATCAGGTTTACCTTCACTTTGGCAACATAAAAGTTATATTCATCATAATACTCTATTCAATAATTACCGCTCTGTATGGCCCATTGATCATGACGATGGTAGTTGTTTCTATGAGGATAGCTATAATTTTCAAGTGTATGGTGGAAAAAAAAATTATTTAGGTCATTCAAAAACAGATCATCATGAAATTTATGTGTATTCCGATGCAAATCAAGGCGGTTTCGGAAGTGACTCATGTCTTGGTGATTATGCACCTTCACGAGGTTCTAGTGGTTGGAATGAAACTTGGATCAACAACACCTGTATACTCTACAACAGTTCGATACCGTACAATATTGACCGTTGTGATACAGCCGATCTATTCGTACCTTATTTGGCATCTAACAAAATTTATATTCCATCTGAGACACAAGTCGCATTTATATGCAACGTCAATGGTAGCAGCGCGCGACTCAGCCTGGATCAATGGAACTCGTATGGTTTGGATCTTGGCACTAGTGTTCAAACTACGCCCGACATTGAAACAATCATTGAATGGGGTCGTGAAATGTTACAACACACAGAATAACCAGAAACAAATAATAATTTTGATGATTTCATCTTGTCTTTGTGTAGTATAGTTCGATTATCTTTTCTATAAAATTCGAAGTGTTTAAGTAGCTTCCGAAAAAAAACAATAATAAATCTGCTCATATATCTACGATGGAATGCTGATTCATTGTTCAGATATTGAAAAGTCCTTGCATATCTTGTTTATTTTAGATGGAGTCATTTTAACAAAGATCAATAACAGAGAAGATATTATCTTTAGGATATGGATGTAGTGTAGATGTGGCTGATAATCAGAATAAAGAGAAGATACACATCTACTCTCACCCACACCCTCCATCATTCCCTATTCGAAAAATAAGCTGTTTTTGGAAAAAACTAAAAATCTTTTTTGTTTTTTCTCATTTTCTAGGTTTTTCGATCGCGCATCCCAGAATTTTCGAAGCAGCTTCATTGGAGTCAATACCTTTTTTTTGTGTTGTTTGAAAGAACATGTCAAGACGCAATGCAGTATAGAGTCCATATTTTTTAATTAAGTTCATTTTTCTTATATATACAAACACTTATATAACTAGAGCGCCATTTCTCGAGAGTTTGTTTTTAAGTCATTGAATTTGCCATGCCTTTCTTCCGCTTAAAAAATAAGAACTTTGAAAAAAAGGCCTCTATACTGCACTCCATTCTGACATGTTCTTTCAAACAAAAACTATTGAATATATAGAATGACCTTAAACAGATAAATTTGATTTATCAAACGGGCTATTTTTGACCCTTGTCTGTTGAATATCACCCGAAAACGTCATGACATAAGGCTGAAAATTTTACTACAGTCTCTTCACATCATCCCCAACATATCCTAAAAATTTCACCCAAGTTAAATGTGCCTGGCCCAAGATCAATTTTTGAGAGGAACTAGCCTTAATTTAAAAAAGAAACTTATATAATTTGTCAATACTATGATATATGAGTCTTCATAATACAAAATTGCCATCAATTTGTAACACAAGTTATTATCCGTCTTTATTTTTATCTAACTGTAACAAATGAAATCGAACGAATTATCATTCATACATTTCAATCTTATTCAATACCTGAACAGTTCAAAATCAAAATTCTTTACATCATCATTCATTAAATTATTATAAATGATGCGTCAGGCAACAATCGAATGAAAACTAGGCTCATAATTAAAACATATTTTTATTAATTTCCATTTCATTATATCATTTTTCTTTCTCACATTAATTGAACCTATTTGCATACATTATGCTGCATAAGTATTTTTTTTTGATAATATTCTATAAACAAATAAAAATACACATGAAATTGGGGGTAGTTATCTGAGTACTCTTGCTGACAAGTCGCACTCACTGAATGAGCATTTTTACTAGGACATGCTCTTAAACAAATTTATTTAGAAATTACTAAAGAGTTTTAATTCATTCTATCACAAGAAAAAAGAAGAACATGGATATCTAATATTTTTGTTGTGATTCTTTTAAATATACAAAAAGTATTTTGCTAAAATTCATTGATTTCTACTTGAAACATGATTTGTTTTATTAGAACATGTGCTTATTGACCATGAATCGATACTATTTTCAGTCCATTCTATGTAGAAAAATATCAAGAAACTAAAACAAAATGTATTTTGTAAAACTCGTCGAATTTATGCTTAAGCTATTAAAAATCGGTTCTATGACACTTGTTTTTGTATAAAACTACCTTATCGGATCAAATAGGTGTATGACAAAATTGATGTACGCAAAATGAGTCATGTTCTATTCATACAATCGCGTACTAACATAACGAAAGCTAGAAGTACGTAATGGATCATTGCTTTTTCATCTCCTATTTAAATCAATCCTTTGTACATCTCTTTAATAAAACACATACATTGTCAACTTATATTTATTTAACATTATCCTACATACTATCTGCATACGGGTAAATAAGTTTGTGTTTTTTTTAGTTATTTAGAATAAATACTATGTATTTGTTGATCATCATTAAAGTTTTTTCTTAGTAGACACCCATAGCCAACTATATTATCTTTATTAAAGTTAAGAATTATTCTTTTTATAAAGAAGGTCACCATCATTAAGCTTACTCTTATTGAAAACGAAATCATTACTTTGAATTTCTGTTCTCAATAAGTTACAGTTCAAAATGAGTAGACATTCAGAAAAAGAAGCTTTTGATTTCAAATAGAAGTTCAGAACAATTTCAGTCTTATTCAGAAATAAATGATAGAATAGTGATAAGTAGAAAACAAATTAAATGAAGAATTGATCTGAAAAGAATGAAAAAAATTCCAAAACATTCTTCGATCTCGCAATACATTGATTGTTATAACATTCCTATAGCAAATTTATTTTGAATTTACTGTTTCAAATCGAAGTATTAGGCAGAAAACATATACGAAAATAGATCAATATAATGAGGATTTAATATCACAATATAACATGATTTGAATCTATAAATATTGATTCTGAATGAGATAATGAAGAAGAAGATTTTATAACAATTCAAAAAAAAACACCATTCAATTCTGTAAAAACTCATATGATCTTTCAAGGTATTAGAGATATTGATATGCTAGACATATAGCTCTTTAGATATACAATGAGCATACAAGTTTTGGATTTATAGAAGCATTCAATATCGACCAAGAAATATTCTTTTCGGCTGAAACTTTCAGGGTGTTCTACTAGTCGTTCAAATTGTTTATAGGCGAAATCTCATATTGAAATCTCATTATTTGATTTTTTGATAAATACCTAAAGCTAGATAAAAAATTCAATAAAACAGTCAAAACTCGACTCCAAAAGTCCATGACCATAAATCTTTTTTAGAATTTTGCTAATCTCACTGAGACTTTTTTGTGTGAACCCAATATAAGCTCAGACGGTGAGTATCAGTTTGAGTAGCTTACTTGTAAAAATAGAGATGTAGAAGCATTACATGAAGGAAAAAGACAGACTACAATGTGTACATCGACATGAGTATGAATCACTACTCTGGGAGGAAGCGTTTTACTCCTCTTATTAGGAAACTATCACAGATGCTCTCTCCTGATTTCAATGATATTTTTACCTATAAATACTACATATCATTTAAGTGAAAACTCTTCATTAATATGAATTCCTATTGAGGCTTGACAGAACTATTGAATTTTTAATATGTCTACTTGTTAGACGCTCTGCAGGTTGTCAGATTTTCAAGAAAATCATGTTTTTGAATTTTATGTTGATACTATCTCCATTTGAAGACAAAATTCAAAAACACGATTTTTCCAAAAACTTAAGGTTCTATTGGAGTCTCTAGTAAATAGAGAAATCTATCCATCCTCTATAAGACTTCTTTATTGATATCTTTTAATCATTATATATTTAATGAAAAATTATTTGACTGTTATTTATTCTTCTATTTTATTGTATCTTTTTTCTGTTATTAGATATGCACTACTTAAGTTATTTATCGATCTTAATTGTTTCCAGTATTATAATGCTGAAAACATGCAATGGTGCAAAAGTAATCGTTCTTGATAAATTTCCTAGCGATCCAGAACAAGAAAATCGAGTGTTATTAAAGCCACTCAATAAACGGCTCGTAAGACGTCAAATTAGTAAGTAAAGTTATCATTAATTATTTCGTTTTAAGTAATTCGATAAAAAAATCACTGATGCAAAAAAGAAACAAATAAACAAATTAGTCTATATTAATTAGGAGAATAGAAGATTTCATTTGACAATTCTTTTTCACAATAATTGTTGAATGATATCAAAACAATATTTATACAAGACTAACCAAATTGATTTCTATTCATTTTCCTTGTTAAATGTGTTTTGAGTTAATTGACCTAATAAAGATTTGTAAAGCTTCGAACACCTCAATATTACAAAAAAATTAGTAGTCTACTGAAAACACATCAACGATTTGATGTGTAACTTCTATTTTGCCTAGTAAAAAATCTTAAGTGAATGAAACTGATTGATAAGATCTAAAACTCTCCGAAAAATGCTGATATCTCTAAATGGAATATTTCGAAACAAGTAATGTTATTCTTGCCGAAAAGGTAACTATAAGTTGTCGATGATTTTTGACTACAGAAAGAAACACAAGTAGGTTTCTAGAGAAAGATGTTCTCTACTTAATAGTGTGTGCATGAGAAAATCATACTGCATAGTGTTCATATGTTGATAGAGGTGACGTCACCTATGGACATGTCAATAGCACACGGGAGAACTTAATACTGTGTATATTATAGGATGTAGAAAGACTTTCTCTACCAATCTACTTATATTCTGTTCTCTAGTCAAAACTTTATATTCATCGTTCACTGGTCTAATATCAGAAATCCATGACATTATATTAGATAAATTACATATTATCTGATATACTTAATATTAATTAAATGATTTACTTTTTTTTTCAAAGTTTGTCCAAAGCCATATCATGTTTGGATTTCGGCTAATCAATGTGTTTGGAGTTGTGGTGAAGGTACTCAACCTGATACTACAACTAATGAACGTGTCTGTGAAAATGGATATTATGAGATAGGTACTGATGAATTCGGAAGAAGAATCTGTGCTAGTAAGTATTAGAATATAATAATGCATTATATAAATAATGAATTCTATGTTAGAGAGATAACTAATAGATTTTTGCAATAGATAAATAATTAATAGATAGATTGAAGTTTCATTTTATGTTTTTACTAAATCTTTGATTGTAATATTAACATCAATGTATTAGTTTATCTTGCAGACTTGTTCTTGAAATGAATTTTGTAGTTCGATATAATAGGTAGACCGAAAATTTTCAGAAAAAATATTTGTTTATTTTTGGCTTCCTTGAAAGTGTTTTTAAGAAGTCAAAAGCTATGATTTATAACCAACACATTGTGCACTTTCTAAATATGGACTTAGAAATTTCATATGAGTTTTTTTATTGAGAGTAGTGAAGTAATCTTTCAAAGATCCAAAGATTGAGTTTGGATAGAAAGTATAAGTCGAATTTTCTTATGCAAATGATTGCTTATTGTTGATCTGATTGAAAGTATCTCAGAGAAGTCACAAGCTATGTATGATGATCAAAATTTTGTCCTCTCTTTGAATATGAGATTAGGAATATTGTGTCTATTTTTGTTCGCCAATAGTAAAGGAATAGTTTTTTGAAGGCTTAAAAAATTTGATTGAATGATGAACCAATAGGTTTTTTCCTAATCCAATATATTGAACTAAGCTGTAGTGGTACTTTGCCAACAGCTCCTTTCTATACAAAATGCATTTTAGTCAAAAATTCGATTTTTTCAAAAATGAAGATTTAAGAGAAAAACAAAAAAAACTTCAATAGCAATTTTTGTAAGGTAGCATGTGCTCTACAAGCTGATATATTAATAAAGATGTCAACATTTACTTTTGAATTGCAATAATCAAAGTACAAACATGTAATGAAGAAAATTTCTGTTGAAATAATTTTTTTGGGTCTCTGAAAAGATCATCTTATTGATCTCAAGAAAATTTCCTAGGCCTACATTGAGAAAGAGCACAAATTTCTAGTTATAATCCATAGATTTTGATTTCTTGAAAACACTTTCAGGCTAATGAAAAATAAACAAACAAACATTCACTTGCAAAACTTTCGGCTCATTCATTATTTATAAAAAAAGAAAGCTAAGAAGCTTCTCATATATGTTGACTTCATATTTTAACACTTTTCTATCTTATTCTTATTGCTAATTCTTCTTTTTCTTTTTTTTTTAAGAGTGTCTGGAACCATATCATGTTGTGACTTCGGATAAGCGATGTGTTTGGAGTTGTGGTGAAGGTACTGAACCTGATAACACAACTAATGAATGTGTCTGTCAAAAGGGATATTATGAAACGGGTACTGATGGCTTTGGAAGAAGAATTTGTTCACCATTATAATGGTCAATTAGGAAATTTATAAATATTTTTAAGAACTGACAAAAAAATCTATGCCAAATATGCATGGGATGTTCAAAAAGTTCTGAGGATAGTAATCTAATATTTTACATGCAAAATATTATATTACTATTCTCAAAACTTTTTGAACATCCTATGTAAATGTGAATGAACGAAAAAAGACAAAGTTTTATTGAATTTATTAAAATAAATATTCCAGAATAATCAACTAATGGATATATGAATTTTCAAAAATCGACATAGAATAGTCACTTTGTAATTTGCTTTGAACTGAGATCTGACTGCTAGAAAATTGATACGATAAAATACGTTGTTCTTGCTGCATAAATTATCTCATTAGAGCAGAAATTTCAATTTTGACTAGGATAACTCAGACTTAGAAAAAGAACAAACGTATAATTCATATGTGATTTTTTGGGTGATGTTAAACAAGATATTCTTCCAATATCTTCCACTTACAGTAAAAAAATATCAAAGAAAAATAAATTTTTTATATTGATCTGCATTAATTCGATAGAGATTACTTTTCTTCCTACTCCGCCGGTTGTTTTGGTAAACAAGATTTTTGTCGAATATCTTTATTGGTTTTTACTGAGATCTGTTCAAAAAATTCACCCATTACCACAAGTAAGTCATCAGCGTCTACATCTTCGACCTTGGATCGTGCTTCTAAATCATTTATACAGGAAAGTACTTGAATACTTGCTCTTCTATAAAGTTTTGGTTCAATTTGATTGATGTTAAACACTTGATCACATATTGTGGACAGTACCAATCTTTCGTATTGATTCACTAAATCATCTGCTGTACAATGAAGGTGGAATTGTTTTTATGAACATTGTAAATCTCTATATATGTAAATAAGATCAACTGCAGTATGTGGTAGAAATATGTCTATTTCAGTCATTGTGTTTCCATGAAGCGTAAGCATATCTATACAGTGATCGCGTGTGTTGCAATGAATAAAAAATCGCTGATAAAGAAAGTCTGGTCTATCGAATGCTTGGAGGACATCGGGCGATCCAAGAAATGCCAGTAGTGATTTATATCTTGTGTTAGACATCATATTAACTATCTACAGATCATTCGCATTATACTATATAAGTTACAATAGGGTGTGGATGAGTGTGAATGTCGGTTTGGATCTTCTCTTCACGCATATACTCATAATCCATAGCCTACTCGCAGCCAGATCCTATATCCACAACTCATATTCTACGCACATCCTACATCCACCTTCGCAGGCAAAAATTTACAAAAGAAAAGGATATCTCAAAAGTTAAGTCAGACACAAATAATATTAAGTTGTGGGATATTATCTCATAAGATTACGAATTGAATGAGGTACTACCATAAAATATTAGGATCAAACAGAAGCTAAGTTTATCTGCATACTATTGTCTTGTCAAAATTCTCTGCAGTGTGTATATGAAGTCTTTCAAAAATAATCTTCTAATATGAAGAAATATGGACAAAGAAACATTGCTGGATTTCTATTGATTTATACCACATACGAATTGATAGTAGATTTCAAAACGTACATATATTTCGAGTATAATAAACAAGAGAGTCAGTCTACTTTTTCTTAACAAAAGTCGATAAACGTTTGTTGATTTGTATCGTTTTTGCAAAATACATACGAGCCAAATCCAAATCACTATTCTTCATACAAATTTCTCCATTTTTCTTACATATTGATGCTCGTTCGGCTGTCCATTCGACAGCAAGTCTTTTGAGTTCTAAATATATGTTTCGAACCTTGGGAAAGTGTTTCACACTAAAGATTGCGTATTTGCAGCTCTTAGAACCACCAATTTCTGTCAATCCTTAAATATTTTAATCGTATTTCATCAAGTATGATAGTAGTATCAGATAGAGCGATCAAAAATGGCATAATCTCATTGGAAGACTTGACCGATATTAACAGCTTTAAGGTATTACAAATATGTAATCTTTAGTGTGAAGAATCGAGAATAGATGCATCCTTAGATGAAGTTGCTCTTCATTTAAATGGATTAGCCGATAAATATAACATCATAGATGGATATGAAACAAATTCACAGTCAACTATTGAGACTAATATGAAATCCTCTAATACCAGTGTTTGATATGCAATGTCAAAAAATCCGTTAATCGGATCTATTTTTTCGAAGTTGATGTTATCAATGCAGAAAAATATTTGCCGATGCTACAAACCTATGTTTCATAAATGAAAAGTTTAGACAAGGTCAGTTCTATAATATTTCAACAGGATGGGGCTCCTCTCCATTTTGTTGATAATGTACGACAATTTTTGCAAAAGAATTTTCCAACAGGTTACTTGCGAGACGTTGCCCAGTTAGATGGGTTTTACATTCGCCAGACTTAACACCTTTTCATTTTTTTTCTATGGAGATACGTGAAGAACGATGTCTAAAAAATATCTATCAAAGATATGATTCAATTAAAAGTGAAAATTGACAACGAAATTAAATCGATTTCAAAAGAAATTTTATATTATGTTTTGTTTCAAATATTTCGAAAACGTCAAATATATATATATCGTTTGATGTTAATCATGTTGAACATTTATTGTGAACCAAACTATATGAAATAAAACTTCGATGGACATTCTATCATATTATTCCAAAAGTAACTGAATCGCTTCAACCTGTGTAGGAGATATTTCCATTTACTTATCACACGTACTACTGAAACACTACACAATACAAAAATAGATTCACACCTTTACAACTGTAGTCGCGCAATTTTGTCGTTAGTAATATCAACTTGTCCTCATGCTCTTTGTTCAAGTAAATTACCATCTTGTAATTTATACACCGTTCGAGTTAGTTTATCTTTTGGAGTTGATGGTTGATCAAATCTTAAGTCCCACCAAGTATCACTTTACTTTTCGAATATCTCAACTTTTCTATAGTCTATCATACATCACATCTATCGTCTTGTACTGCTTATCGGCAAGCATGTACAGAAAAGAATTCGTTCATATCGTCGAGAGACTGTTTCGACTCAATACTACCAGCCGTATTGCAACAATCGGCCGAACTTTTCAACAAATGCCACTAAGAATCGTCAAACCTTCGAGGATGGACGTATTAACCATTGCAGACGTTGAGTGAATGTAATTCGAAGTAGTGTCATGTCAATAAATTGGTTTCTTTCTAGCCAAATCTCTGCAGTTTCTTCTCTTCATTCAATGAGATGTTTTTTCCAATTTGGCTGTTGGTGAAGATGAGGTATGTAAGTATGGATCAAGATAAGATGAATACCCACATCCAAAATACAATAGTAATTCTATTTTGACAATTTTTAAAAGTGGCCGAGTCAGATCAATCATTATATTGACTCTAGACAATCTACAACAAGTTTTTAAACCGTTGTATTTTCGATTGGAATTTAATATAAGATGAGCTATCTCCTTATATGACTGTAATCAAAATCTGAAATATACCATGCTTGTCGAAGTACAGAAAATGCTTTTTCTTTATGAAGCATTTCTTCAGTCAATATAAAAGCCAAATGTATCGTTCTTATCAATGTGGCCAGATGAATACAAGTAATCGGCAGATTCTGAGAGAAAAAAACTGACTCATCAGCTATACATCGGTCCTATATAAGAACGAAGCGATCAGATTCTGCGTATTGTCACTAATAACAGAACGATGCTTTTATTATCAATTTTCATTCTTATCTTCCATTTCGCGTGCACAATATTGGCTCTTCAATGCCGTAGATGTAATCAAACATTCAAGCTAGCACCACCAGAGACCATCAATATGACTAGACCTGAGTGTGATTTTGTTGCTGCCACATATTCAAGTTGTCTGCTTTCGTTACATATTCAATATTCAATGGAGGAAGCTTCTGCGCAGTTTAATGCAAATCCTACAGAATCGTTAATATTGTCGAATGCAGCGAAAATTATGACGAACACGACGAGAATCTGGCTCAACAAGTTGAAAGTAGAACGATCCTTTGACATCACGTGTTTCAATAGCGACCCATGCAAAGAGCATGTCATCAGTGATATTTACGCTAAAGGTAACCTATGAGAGAATGGCTGAAACTTGGAAGTTTTATTTCGACTCAATCAAACACTTAAACGACCATTCTATAAAGTTGATAGCTATATATAAGATATACCAGAGGAAGTATCTGTTATAAGCGACACGTATAATTGATGAATATCCAAACAAGAATAAAGGACATCATCGGTTTCACTCGACAAAAAAGATAAGAATAAGCATGAGAGAAATGGCAATCACTGACAGCGACTCAATTTTATCGCTCTGCTTTCGCTGCTTGCGACCAGTGTGAGAGAAAAGTCGTGCATTTATTTTTCGCGTGCTGAAGCAAACAAGACAGAAGGAGGCAACTAGCAAAGATAAGGAAGAAATCAATATTATTATAGACAATAGACTAAAGCAGCAAAGAGCCCTTTTCTATTAACTTGCTACTATAATAGACTACACCGGAATTATTTCTAGGGATAATAAATTTACACTTAAAAGAATCTATTAAATTCAGCAATAAATTTTAAAAAATTTAAATATTTTTTTAAATTTAAATTAATTTACATAACATTTAAATTAATTTAAGTTAAATTTAAATTTGTTTGGTTGTCTTAGAAATAAAAAAGCAACCTTTTATCCCGAAAGTATGCTATCAAACATGTGTTTATGAGTATTTTAGTATCATTAAAAGATAACAGAAACGAAGTATGGCTCTTTTATATGGAATCTTTTATTCTGATGATTGTCTTTTGATATATGATACCAGTTCCTTGCCTTATTTCTTATTTATTTTTTTATTTTTTTGAAGTCATGCATTTTGACAATAGGAGTGATCAATTTGCATTTAAAAAATTTATAAAATCCAAAAATAAATTTTAATTGACAAAAATTTAAATTTAAAACAAATTAACAGAAAAATGTCACTCCTAATTACTTATTTCGTGCCAATAGGCATATCTTCTAGTTTGTTGTTTATTCACGATTTTGAGAAAGATGCTATTCGATCAGCCACTATAACAAATACGATCGAGAATGTCATACGCGAAATGAAACTAGAGAAAGCATTGCCATAGTTCAAAGATATGAACTGTTTAATAAAAAAATATTGTAGATGACTCACTTGTGCTCCAGTACATTAGCAAATAATTGATGTCTATGTTTTTTAAGCCTACTTCTCCAATAACAACATTAATCGATCAGAATATTTCAAAAGAAACATTTTGGATTGCTTCAAAGTCACAGTAAATATTCGAATGATTTTGGTTTCATACATACCAATTTAGGCTGACTGCGTACTAGTATGAGTATGAGTGTGAGTTTTCTCTGTATAGACATCCATACCCAGATCTCACATTGTTAAAATAGGAAGCAGTCTTCTTTGAAAATCATTAAAAGAAATCTAATATGCCGAATAGTTGTGGCTAATGGAAAGAAGTCGCTGAAAAGATAATAATATAAGAAAACTATTTGTGAATGAAAGTCTCAGAAAATCTGATTAATACATGCAACATTATTTTATAATTCGATAATTAGTAGTGATTGAGCAGATGATAATAATACAAGAGACTAACAAGTGAGTGCGATATCATATTACTTATCAGTATTTTAGCAGCATTATATTCAGAAAATTATAATGTATTCCAAAAAAAAACTTCTGATCACCGAATCAATTATGGATCAGTTAACTGTTTATTCAGTAGCACAGAATACTTAGTCTACCAGGCAGAAGTGAGACTAATGCATGTCTAATTTTGCTTAGCAAAAAAAATTTTTCGAACACATTTATTCATCACATCGATTCAAATAAATAGAAATATTACTGTCAAGAGTCAAATCGTTCATAAAAATGATATGTCACGCGATGAAAATGCAGCTTATTTGATGAATGCTCTTTTCGTTTAGTGTGGGCCTTCAGATATGACGATTTATGGGGCAATCTTCTTGCGCAATTATATGATGATACTGCTAATTCTGCTGGTCTCATATGTGCCGACAATCACGATCAATCTGTTTTCTGTCCTAATGGCTTTTGCAAATTAGTCAGCAACGGGGCTTCAAACTTTATTCGCAGCTGTGTTCCTAAAGGTTCTATAGGCAATCCTTATGGCATCGTCATAGAATCGAAGACAATGTCAGAAACAGATATAGAGTTATCTGTAGTGTATACATGTAACAAACCTATGTGTAACAATTCGACCGTGGCTATGGATGTGCAACGACTGTTGGAATCCAGAGAACTGTTGACGCGCAATACATCAACAACAAGGACAACAACAGCAACAACTACGCCCACAATAACGGCAACTATAACCACAAATAATTCAGCGAGAGAATTGTCGAAGCACGTGACGCTTTGTGTTCAATGTGGGTTAATACTTCTTATAGCATCTTTTTTTCGATAGTGATTTGTATTTCAAACTTGAATTACTTTTCGAATGTGAGTGTTATGCTCGAAAACAAATAAAGAATTCCTAACCTAACTTGAAAGCCATGAAAAGATACAGACACCACTTTATCAAAAGCTTCCTGTCCTTTTAATACTTCTCAAAGACGGAAGAGTGGAGACGTGTTGTGATAAAATAAGAAAACAATTTTCTTGATTATACAAGCCGCGATAACACCAAAGTAGGATAAATCGCTTTCGCTCTGAAGACCAGCTTAATTAAATGGCCCAATTACACTATGATTCTACGAAGTAGTGATGCTATAACCAGAAAGCTTGTTCACATGGTCTAACTGTTCACTGTGATGTAACGCGATCCACGTAGAGTGGACATGAGAGAGGAGAATCCTAACATCCACATCGTCGACGGCGGACGCGAAAATAGCGGAAGAAGTTTATCCTTTCTAAAATTGGAAAATTTCCTGTTTTTTTTTTCGCTCGTTGAGAGCGAAAACAATTCCTAGTTTTGCATGAAATTCTCGCTCAACTCTCACTAAAGCTCTGGCTATCGTTAGCTGTCCATTTCATTCTTATTTCAAACCAACTTAAAACTGGCTTTCCGACTGAACAAATCCCATCACTTAATGTTCGGAATCTGTTTGCACCTCGGGTCGATGGTCAAATATGATTTTGAGGTGCATTCGTCATGCAAGTCATAGCTATCATTTGAGCTCAATCGTGATTCACGCAATTATACATTTCTATTGATGAAATGTTAACGAGTGATCGAATCGACTATTTTAAGGTGCTTTTTTTTCTATCTTTATTCGTGAGTCATCATAATTTTCCTAGAAAGTGATTCGCTGCTCTGAGCGAGTCGTTGCAGAAGATCAGTCACAAAACTACGAAGTGTCCTTACAATATTATATCATGACATGCGATTCACTCACATCAATGATGAAGAGTGAGCAATTTGAAAAAGAATTTTTGCTGGACAAATCATAGTGGATTATGTATATATGTACTCTTGAGACAAATCAACAGATGTAAAGAACAAACAGATCATACATGTGAAATTTTCCAATTAGGTCAAATAGGTACAAAAATCAAAGAAATGTTGATGAAAAGCAAGACGACAGAAACATCAGAAGACAATGCCCGTGAAAATGATCCAAATCAGAAACCATTGTTTGACACATTTGAAGGTTTGTCAGCAACAGTCTTTTGTTTTCTTAATGAAGCCAGAAGAATCTTTAATATCTATTCCCCAAGGACATGCATGTCTTAGTTAGCAATGTTGTCAGTTTAGATCACACTAAACAAGTGCTCAAAGAAGCAATCATATTACCGTACAGGTTTCTAGAATTATTCTAAGGTATGTATTCATTATCACGAAAATATCGATTGTGACTTATTCACCATTGGATTTTTCAATTTCAGGTGTGGGTAACCAGTTTTCTTTTCTTTTTAATGAGATAAATCATACTTGTGTTATTTTGGTCGTAAAGTCATCGCTCTTTCATGGCCATCTAGTATAGCTAAATCCTATCTGGTGGAAACAGTCGCTGCTGAGTGTAATGGTACCTTCATCCCAGTGAATTCGTCCAATTTTGTTTCTATGTGG
>CAJNOL010002491.1:0-37886 GCA_905250125.1 Rotaria sordida | reverse complement strand
AATTCACATTTTTCCTATATAGTTATTTTTCTTGGAAATTTTGCATTTTTGTCTTATCCGCATCCCCCTTCTGCTTATCCACCCCTTCCTTCAGAAATTTCTGGATCCGCTACTGAAATACACATGTAGTTCAATAGGATATATCAAGTCCGACCATATTACAACAGTATAAATATGAATCAGGAACAATAGGACTTAGTAAACGCTTTCTATAAAATTATAATAATAACCAATCAAAAACCGCGAACAGGATCTTACTCAAACCGATAAAAAACCAAATAAATAAATGGGCCATGAGCAATGTAGTCACAATCGATGAGCGGCCATGATTGTGTTTAGTCAAAATAATTTAAAAAGTCTTTCTTCTCTTTCAGAGACAAAAAGATTCTTTATATTATACTTCATATCTACATTTCGTGCTCAAAAGAACGAAGTCATTTATTGAAAATTTAGAAAAAATATGCCAGGCAGGTGACCTGGCTATTTTAAACAGTCTGTCTGGCCTGTCTGAGATCTCAGCCTAATCTTTGACGGGCTCGAAAATCGGGGTATGTGCTTGCCTCAGGCAGTCAAACCTGGTGGCCTGTTTGAGCCTCTGGTACAAAGCTTGATAATAGGAGTTTTGTTGAAAGGTGAGGATTAATCTCTTAATAGAATCTCCAGAGTTTTTTTCAGCTCCTTGATTTCTCTAGTTTCTTGAATTCTTTGGGTTCCTTGGATTCTCGAGTTTCTTGAATTCCTTTGGTTCCTTGGGTTCCTAGAGTTCTATGAGTTTCTAGAATTTCTTGAGTTACTTGGATTCCTTGATTTTCTTGAGTTCTGTAGATTTCATTTAGTTTCTCATTGGTGACTGCTTCTTCTTTACTATTGATGTTTGGATTTCGAGCTTCTCAAGAGTTCAGAAGTCCTTGAATTCGGACAGGTCTCTTTTATTATTAGATCTAACTACTGTGTCAAAGTGAGTTATTGAAAACTTACATTATAAACGATGAAGAAAACTTTATTCAGTAGAAATCTGACGTTATACGTGAAAATAATGAAATGTAAACAAATTAAAATATAACTTTAAAAGTCATTCATCACAATTTGCTATATTATGCCACGATGAGAAATGAATTTTTCGAGAGTTTTATCATTTAATGATCTGTTTTCTCTTACTTTGTCAAAAAAATACGATGCTGTCGTTATTGAATCAAAGGAAGAAGAAATCTTGCATAAATCACGCTGTCGCAACAAAAATAAATGACTGAATGTTGGAAGATGAAAGAAACGAGTGTTTATTCTGAAGAAACCCGAATGGGACAATGACGTAGAATAAACTTCACTTTCATCCTTTTTATTTTGACGTAGGTAAATAAAAACTGGAAAAAAAAGTCCTGCTACCTCCTACTTGCTCTGACAAGTCGAAAATGTATTAAAGTTCAGATTGACGACGGAATGATTTCTCTGCTTTTTTTTCGTCAAGATGATAAAAAGAAAAATAAGAAAACATTAGTTGCCTTGGACAGGTAAAAATATGTGACGAAGCACAAAGTAAAACGAGTTTCGTCGACGAATAAGAAAGAAAAAGAACAGCACTCCTTATGATCTAAAAGTTACCAATTCAAGAGATGTAGCTGACTGAGATAATTATACCTTTCAATTACCATGGAAACCAAAGAATTCAAGGAATATAGGGTGTAGGTGCGGATACGAGCGTTGGTATGTAGGTGTGGGTGTGCATCACAAGAATACTCGCATCCCGTTCACATCCCACACCCACACCCACACTCCTTATTTGAATTTGCTTATGACAAACTGATACATATTCCATCTCCGCTTAAGGAGATTCTTCTTTTTCCACAAGATTTACTGATTGATTTTATGTGATCTCCAATTTTAATAATAGAAATAGAATTAAGTTGTACCGAAGTTGGAATTGTCCTACTGACACTCATATAATCATGGGATCGTGGACCATAAAGGTTATGAAAAAATGTATAATTCAATCGACGAAAAAGTAATTCAAGTTTTAGCAAAAGAGTAAGAGAAACTTCTTGTAAACAGATAACTGTATTTTCATGCTGACGAATCTCTTGTTCTAACTGAAATTGAATTAAATTCCATCGAATGGTCAGTTTGAAGAAATTTAAGTTGACGTTTCAAATAATATTCTGGTCAATTAGCAAGGATGGACACTAACAAATTATACGACACTACACGAACGATCATAGCAGTGTTGTAAAGTATGTTTCTATTACAGAACAAGTAAAGCAAATGAATGTGTCATGGAAGATTTTGCAAGAACAAGATAAAAACAGTGTATGTGCTTCATGACTCGAAACGACGAAAAGAAAAGAACAAAGTTTCAACGATTCAGGGAATGATGATGAGGGTGGATGTGGGTATAGGGTATGAGTGTGGGTCTTGTCTTAGTCCATCCACACCAAATGACGATAATAATGAGAAACTAGGCAAAGTTTACAGAAGTAGTTCTTTTTGATCTCTATTTTGTAAAGAAATACATGAAAGATAGCCTTGAACTATTTTTCATATCATTAAACACGCAAGAAACAAAACAAATCTTCTCAAATGAAAACGACCAATTAAAATCCATAGCTTTTGCATGATTTATAATAATAAATGTCAATTACTTCGTTAGATTCTATTGAATTTTCTTTTCTTCTCTATAACTCAGTAAAATTTCCTAAATTATTGAATCGTTTATAATAAAATTTCAACTGATATCAATTTTCTATGTTTGTGTTGATGATGATTATATCAAATCAGAAAATTCTCGAACAGAAATAACAGTGTGTCACGTATTCATAAAAATAATCAACATGTAGGACTTATCGGGTTTCTTTTTTTTTCTAAAACTAAAAAAGAACATGTTCGAATATTGGTTCATTCGTGAATAGATAGCAAATAATGAATAAAATTTCGTTCATAATTTGTCATAATGATCATTAAGAGATGGAATATCTCCTTTTAGTCCTTTAGGTTTTCGAATATCATTAATAATTTGTCGAATTTCAGTTGAGTCATCAAATGAATCTTTATTTATAATTTCCCAATGATCAAATATACATTGTGGAAATGCTTGATCACCTATATTTGAATGAAGATCAGCAGTTAAAACTTAAGAAAACAAAATAAATATGAATAAAAAAATAAAGTTTATTCTTTTATCAGAAGACTCATTGACTGATAAATACGCTTTAACAATAAACATTGATGTTTCAGCTATATGATGTTCTTTGAAAATATGACCTTAAGACGATTGAATACATCATAAAATATTACCAAGAACAACTTTCGGACACTAAATAGAGTTATTATAACTTTGTAAAAATGAAAATTTGGTTTTTTTAAATGTACTTCTATTTCACATAAATAAGCTGGTGCAAAAAGTCGTAGTTTACCTGTGAGCATTGGTGCATAAATTACACGACAAGTTGCTGGAATAAATTGACCATCAGCACGATGTATAGTATCACTATACAATATAATATCATAAATATTAAAACAAACACCACGAACATTTTCTTCGGCAAGTACGTCCGTGTATGCTTTACCGTTTTAATGTGATGCTACTTCACCTTTCTCAATATCGCCCGGTAAACCTGAAAAATTCATTGAAAAAGAATTTCTCAAACCCAATAATTAAATATCTTTTTTTTGCTATCAGGCATAGATAGAGCTTTTATATAGATACGATTATTTTTATTAGGTGATTTCGATAGACAAATTATGTCAGATTTTTCACATACAGTTTCACGCTATGATACGACTGGATTAGTATAGAACTCCAATAAAACAACGTACTCGAAGATCGTGTGTATCTTCAAGTGTTATTTATGAAGATAAAACTAATCTAGTAGTTTTCAATTTCGTTTTTATATGTAAGAAAACAAATTTCATCATCAATCTTGACGAAAAAGACAAAGAAAGTCAATGAACAATTTCAACGTCAAATACTCCATTTAGTAATCCATTTAATAAAAAATGTTTATTCAATTCGGAAAAATAGATGTTGCTCAGGCTAAGAGTATGTATGAATGAGAAATGATAATAAAGGAAAGAGTATTCTTCTCACAGTCACACATTCATTCACATTCATCCTTAACCCACATGCACTGCCTTTTATTCTACTCTTCTTATCTACTTTACATACAATTATATTTGAAATACATTTAACAACTTTTTCTGGTGCCTATACTGCTTAATATTGATATAAAAGAATGAATTTCTAATAGATGTTCATCCATTTGAGAGAAATTAGTGAGTTCTAATGTTCTTTGTCGTTGAATTTTGAGTATGAGAGTTTGAAAAGGATTATAGTTAATTTATCATTATTATGAGAAATCTTTTATAGTTATATAACTTCTTAATACAAAAAATTTTCTTATTCAACAAGATATAATAGAAATGCAATATTTTCTGGAAAAAAAAACAAGTTCTTTTCTTATCTTATTTTTGTCCGTAATATGACGATTGCATGATATAGATGCTACGAACATGACTCAAAATATCGGCATCAAAACATGGTTGAAGAAGGAAGAAAAAGAAAATTGTTATTCAACCACACAACAGTGCGACAGAACGAAGAAACTGCGTAGTTTCCATGATGAATAATTTTTCTTCGCTTTCATTTGTCTCTATACATGTGTGTAAGTTAAACATTGTATATTCCATATTATTTTTATTTATGTTCTTCGCACAGTATCATATACATTTTGAAAAAGAAGTCTAATAATAGATCCAATCCAACATTTACTCAAAACATACACCGTTTAGATACGATACTCTTTAGATTAGTAGAAAACAATCTATTCAGCTGTATAGATAACATTTCTTTTCTCTTATGTAATTATATTCGATGGGCAATGACAATGCAGATAATAAATGTGTTGAATACTTCACAAAGTTCTTTAGCTCATTGTTATCATAACATGAGACAACTTTCGTGATGTTGATATAGACAGAAAAAAGCAGATCATAAGTTCAGAATAAAGTTGTAGTCAATGCTCTTTTTTCTAAAGCAGACGAATAAAGTTAGAAAAATATTTCAGTTATCTACTTCTTCTTGTAGAAGACTAAAACTTTAATGATAGTGATTTAATTAGAGTGTCATGTTTGGAAAAAACTTCTCTTCAACTTTAAAGAAACCTTTATTGTCGAGTCGTAAGAAATAACAAAAAACAAAACGTTAAGCGTACTCTTTTCATTAGAAGCTAATTGAAATTGTTCGATTCTCTTTTCGAATAATTGCGAAGAAACAAATTCTTTTGTATCATGGAGCTTATCATATCTGATAAGCTAACGAGAATAGCATTGAAACGCTCGATAGTATGTTCGTTTGATATTATACACTAATCATTATATATTTATACTTTTAGATTCAAAATCAAGTGGACCGATGCTCAGTTTAGAACTCTTACCGAATGAATTATGACATTATATTTTTTCTTATCTTCATTCTGATGAAATTATTTATAGTTTTTTAAATCTAAACATAAGATTTTACACTTTGTGTCTTCCATACATCGAACGGTTAAATTTATCAACAACTACCAACGTACCACTATGGAACACACAAAACTTTCAATTAATTCCATCATTAATCAAAACATTAAAATTGAATGATACACAACTCGAATAGGTCTTTGATTTTCCTGATAGTATCCCAATTTACTTTACACAACTTCAAGCAATACAATTAAGAATTCTCTTACAAAATGAACATTACAAACAATATTTACCGATATTCAAAGAAACTATATCCTCATTAGTATTAGATTATCAAAATGCTACAATATTTTCTCAAATTGATCATGAAATTTTAAATGAATTTATCACTAATGATACTTCGACAGTACTTAATACTTTGATCATTGATGGTGTATGTTTATCAATTGATAGTGAAAATTTTCAAACATGTCAAACATTGAAACGTTTAACATTATCTGTTGAATATCAACATCATTTATTTATCTTATTAGAATATTTACCACAATTAGAATATTTGAATATCGGCATTCGAGAAGGTAAATTGACGAAATTTTTATACCATTTCTTGTAAAAATATTTCACAATGAAAGAGCGAAGTTATATCTATAGAAAAGATATGCATCATTTTTTTTAGTGAAGAAATGAAACAATAAGTTTTACAATGGATTTTCTGCACTATAGTTTCGTTTTCTCGAAACATCTTACAATGAAAATTTTGGATGAGAACCTTGTTGATCATGTTGTTTTCTATGGAAAGGCCTTGCTCAGATCAAAAGTTATTGAGAGTGTCGGCAGTGCAGTAAGAGCATAATGATCAGGAATTAACTTTTGAGTTATTCGGACGAAAACAGTCGGAAACAAAACAGATTGAGAATTGCAACACGCTGATAGTTTTCTTTGCTGAATGCAGTGGTCACGCGACATAGATCTCATTGACTCGGTCTCTTGAGATTAACATCGTAATTGGTTTCTTTTGGATCGTTACGTGTTATTGGTAAATTTCCTTAATCAACAAGATGCTGAATTTACTTACCGAATCTTTTAAAAGTATCCGAAGATTATTTACAAGTGTTACCTTAAGTATTTAATGAGAAGATAAAACCGTTCAAGGGCTTAGATATATCGACTTAATACAATATGTTGCTGTCAAGTAAAGATAGAATTGTTTGTTTAAATCAAGTTCACTTTTAACTGTTGCTTTTTTTTAAGGTAAAGCAGGTAAATATGATTATAATTATTTAAAAACAAAAACTCTTCAACTAAAATTACGGCAACTTATTATATCTGCAAATGATATTGATTTCTATGATTTGAATCTTCTACTTCGACAATGTCAATCAACATTAGAAATATTAAAATTACGTTTGAAAATTGATTATATAATTGATGGACGAATGTTAGAACCATGGAAAAGATCATTAAAACAATTTTATTTTTATTTTTTCTGTCATTCACTTGATGGTTCATCTATTGATGCAGATGATTTGTTATCATCATTTCAAACATCTCTCTGGTTACATGATCAATCTGTAATGTTTTTTACAAATTCATTTTATCAAACCTATACAATCGTTTCACCACCATATGATTGTCGAAATATTAATTGTTCATTAACAAATGAATTTTTAAATTATCAATTAAATAATCGACAAGTAGAATTGAAAATGCCACGAATTAAACGAATATTTCTAAATGATAAACAAGAATCTGTATACACCGATCAATTTTTTCAAGTATTGAAATCTATTTTTATCAATCTTCAGATATTAGAAATTGGCTCTAATTTTCATCTTATTGATAATTATGATAATAATAATAATAATAATAATAATAATTCTTGGAAAGAAGATGCAAAATTATCTACTGTTCATACCTTGATCATTGTAAATAATCAAGATCATCTTAATGTTAAACGTTTATTTAAATTATTACCCAATCTATATCGTCTTCATATTGATTATGATCTATTAGTAGCTAGTCTATATGATTTGTATTCGATAGAAAGACAAGAAAAATATCAATATCAACATTTGCAAGAAATATTAATTCATTTTCAACCAAATCAACATATCGAACTGGATGATGATTTCAAAAATAGAGTGAAACTTGTATATGGCAAAGCTAAAATTTTATCATAAGCAGACTTCATTCGAACTCTTTTGTATCCATATTTAAAATTCTTTTAAACAAGCAAACACATTAAAAAAAATAGCTTCAAAATCAGCAAAATATATTAATCTCTACCGATTTCTTTTTAATAGATTTTGGAAAAATCTTTTCAATTATGTGCCACTATTTTTTATTTGCAGATTGTATAAGACTTGACATCTTCGAATGCATTTCTCAGCATATCTACTATGAATTGATGGTGTCTATGATGAGGAAAAAAGTATTTTTGCGAGAAACAATAATTATGTTATAAATCAAAGGCATTTTTCTGACATATCGAAAAACTGTCGAATATGTAACATTTACCTCTGGATTGAGTATTACAATGTTATCTTAATAAAACTTTTTTTCGAAACAATACTATTATCGCCATTTTAAGATGACAGCCACGGTAATCACGACTTCATAAAAGATTCCAAGAAAGCTGTAGCATCAGAAAACTTATTGGACAAGAATTTAGAGTAAGGCAAGGCTTTTGTTTAAACTATCCGGCAATTTATCTTGTTGAATGAGCCATTAATTTGTTCGTAGTAATAGCGAAGACAAGCATTGTAATTAGACGAGGAATGAAGATGGTGACTTGTAATATCTTGATCAGATGTCCGAAGTATTATAGATGTTGTTTCATTGATGATTTCAGTGACATATACAGAGTACCATTATGTATATCTAGTACTATTAATACTCTTCTTCATATAGATATCGAACTAATAGAATGAAATATGTCTGAGTTGAAAGTTGACTTTAGTTGTATCTACTAGAGAAGGAGATAAATACTTGCTTTATTGTAATGTATCCATATCAGATTCAACGTTGAATGTATAGAATGACGTGTATGAGTGTAGGTGTGAGTGTTGTCTGAGCAGAGTCACATTCACATCCATACCCAATTTGGATGATATCGTAGTCTTTTCAACAAATCTATAAGTTTTTATCTATTGAAAATAGGATGTGAGATGTCGGTGTTTTCTGTTCATCCAGATCAAAATCTCTCTGTTTTTGATATATAGATAGAGACCTAAATGACTTCTTATCGATTTCTATTAAAATATGACAAATAATGTAAATAGATGAGATTATACATGACATAAGTATAATTAGGACATGAGTATATCGGAGTAGAGTGTTTTTTTTTTGGAATTAATGGAATCAATCAAATCTCATCAATTATTTGAAAAAATGAATTAAATATTAAGGAAGTATTGATATTTAACTATTCGTCAATATGTGATTGTTAGTTTTTTTCGATATCACATTTTTAAGCATTTAAATTTCGATTTTCTTTGATGTGTTTAAAAACAAGATTTTCGAGAAGCTCTGAAAGAATTAAGAAAACGCATTCATCTTATTTTGGTTATTATATAGATCGCTATTATTGATAATGAGCTTTTGATTCTCACAATTAGAAAGTATATTATCAATTAATATCTCTCCCATATGAGACTTAGAACAGCGATTTTTAGATTTTTCGAAGTACATCTGATTATTGATCAATATCTCCTCTGTTCACACTCTCACCCCCACAACCTAACATTTATTCATATATCTCGATTATGTATCAGATACATCTTGGTTTTCTATAATAAATTCAATAGTACAAGTGTTCGTCTTATTATTCGAGATCGTTGAAGTTCTGACTAATTCTTGCCAGTAATTATTTTTCGTTATCTTTATATTCGTGCTCTTCGTCGTCGTCGTCGTCTATAGCACTACTTTCGATTGTTGTAGATGTGATTAGAATCTGAAGTTCATCGTTGGTTGTGGTTTGCAATTCAACATTCGACAAAGGAAGTAAAACATCTTCATCTTCGTCAATACCATAGGTATTTGCCCAAAAAACTAAATCTTCCAATGAATTTTGTTGAGTAGTGATGTTAGAGATAAGTTCATCATAGATTTTTTCAATTTCAGAAACATTATTTCTTATATGCATTGTCTGAATAAATACGAGAAGAATCTCTCGAATTTGTTCTAGACGTTGTTTTTCAATTTCCTGACACTGGGAAAAAATTTCTTTCGCTTTCTTTCGATATGTTTCTTTGGTATTCACATAAATCTCTTCAGCATTTTTCATTTTCGTTTCAAGTCGCTTTAATTCAATTTCGTATTTAGTATGAGTGATTGATTTATTCATTAGTTTTTTTTCATTAACAACTTCATTATTTGCCACTTTTTCAAAATCTTTATCTACATTCAGAAGAATCTGTTCTATGCGATGGATTCGATCATGTAATTTATCGAGATTTGTCTTTGCATTGACTACAGACATGTGAGCACGTTTGAAAAGTTTTTTAAATTCACGATATCGACAATGTTCATATCGATGTCCAAAATGAACACGCGTGTAAGTCTCATCGATAAGTTTACGATATTTATTAATTATAGCTTGTAAAGCATTGCAACGATTATCATCAATACGTGCAAAATGTCTTGCAATAAGAATTGTATCGACTTGAGCATGTTTAGTTGTATGATATGATGAAATCATTGGTTGATTTTTGAAATGTTTGATCCATTTTCGACTGAATGACAGAAGATTTTGAGCATGATTTCGACCGATTTCACAATAATCTTCCATCATGCGAATTAGATCTTGAGCGATATCATAGCCTGGAAAAAATAATAAATCAAAAAATGAATGCCATGAGAATTTACGAGAAATAAGAAAGAAAAACACAAATACTCACCACCATTCATACGTTCAAGAGCAGCTCGAAAATTTTCATCATCAAAAAAGTCATTGCCTGCATAGGGATCAAGTCGATCTTTGATACTATTCCGAACATTAGAGGCTACTATCTCTTTCAATCCAACACAAGCACCCAGATTGATTGAACTATTGATTTTAGCTGCCATGAAATAATGAAAATACTGCTTTTTGCTGGCAATTGAAATCAATTTTTAATGAAGAATGATAATGAGAAAATAAAATGAATTTACAACATCACTTGTATTTATAGACACTTCATCTACGTTTTTTTCTCAATGTAGAAAGAATTTCGAAAATGATTCATCGATTGCGCAATGTTGGATAATAAATCAAACAGCAAGTATAACAACAAGCACCAATAAAAAAAAAGCGATTTGATAGAAACAATTATTCTTTAGTATTCGATTGCTTTCTTTCTTTCTTTTCAATTGAATCTATTCAAAATGATTTTTTACTTCGATTTATGATATAGTTGTTTTATTTTTAGATAAAAAGAAATCCAATGCGATTAACCTATGATTTCTTTTTTCTTCACGCCCACTTCGAAAAAAAAATGTGCATATGTACTCAAGAATCGTATATTCTATATTTTGCTGCCATGAATACTATTTCAAAAACTGATTTATCCATGTATCTGATCCGATTATTCATCATTGAAAATCATTCCAAGAGTCGTTTCTCAACAGTCGAATATCGAATCGATCTGAACGTTTTTTTGTTGAATGAATAAGAGCAAAGTCTGATGAAAATCAAATACAAAATAACATTGAAAATGTTTTTTGCAAACTGCTTTTTCTTTTAATATTTTCATTCGTTGACTTCGTGATTTCGCTTGTGTCGACATGTTTAATAAGATCTAATTGAATCATTAGAATATTCATGTTGATATTTGATTAGATGAAGACATACTTGAAGAATAACTAAATATTCTGATGGATTAAGTTTTTGAAATGTATGCCAAATTTTTCGTTTATTCATTCTAATCGGATTATTAATTTACTTTGATTTTACACTATTGACTAAACAGTATTTCTTCTTCCTCGGATCCTAGTCTCTATGAGAGCTAAACGTCTGAAAATTCTTCCATAGATAGCCCACAGATAATGTAGACCACGGTAATATCAGTGCCAAAATCTCTTAAGCTAAAATGCAGTTATAATATGTGGCATTCATGATCACTGTGAGTTTTGCAACTCGAGAATAGATAAACTTTTGGAGTCGTCCAATTTCTCATTTTATAGTCCTGAATTTTAACTATTTCTGATATAAATTTTACTGAAGTTCATCAAACTATTGGCGATCTAGGGTGTGCGCGTTTCAAGTTACTTTTTTCATACATTTTGTCTAGGCAAAAATTTCGAAATCTAAATCTAGTTATTTTATCGCAAGAGAAAGTTATATGTCTGAGAAATGTTTTGTAAGCGGCTGTATATCTTTCCACTTTATCTATGATAGATATCATACATTTAGAACTTGATTGAGTATGGTTCACTTCTAATTTGAACCTTAAAGTGAATTATCGAGGATTAAATATTAATATGCCTGAACGAAATAGTAGTTTTTGTTTTTCGTGAAAACCTATGTTTTGAGAGCATTTATTTAATTCTTAAAGGCTGATGAAAAATATTAATCCAGTCAAAAATGATCTGAAGGAAGTTTGCTGAAAACTATATTGTTTCGAAAAAAATAATTATGATTTCTAAAAGCAAAACTTTCAGCACATCTATCTTTGTCGAAAACTTAGTTTTGTTGGTTGTTTTGAGAAAAAAAAGGGATTCCTCAAGTTAATTTGTGCATCACACTTAGAATGTATATCAGAAGCACAATTTTATTTTCTATTTGTCACATCAGTAACATAAAGACAATAGTATTAATAGAACTCGGACAGAGCACCTTTTATCATCACTCCTCGTTTACCCTTCAGTAACAAAAATGGGTCACTGACAAACAAAATTCTTATCTTTTATTTCAAATTCACACAACCACACACACACACGTGCCTAGTATTCTGTAGACAATATCATATGAAAGTAAGAAATTGGCTACCATTAATTCGTTTAGAATTATATCACCGACATTTGTAGGCTATATAGATGGCTAAATTTTGCATAGTTCTTCTTTTCATTGTAACACAAGGTCTTGCAGCACCATATAAATCATCAAATGGTTGTGGTTATGATGTAAGAAAGCATTCATCCGTATAGAGTATTCTAAATAGATACGTAGTTATATTTTAGTCATGCAATTTGGGTAAACCCGATAAACTCAATGTTCATATCGTAGCTCATACACATGACGATGTTGGTTGGTTAAAAACAGTCGATCAATATTATTATGGATGTGAGTAACGATTAAATTCATGTAGTAACAATGAATAATTTGATGAATTGATTATTTTTTAGCACGTAGTGAAATTTGTAAACGAGGTGTTCAATATATTCTCGACTCAGTGGTAGCAGCACTTATGGAAAATCCTGATCGTCGATTTATCTATGTCGAAATGGGTTTTTTTTGGCGTTGGTGGAATCAACAATCGGACGAAATGCGTAACATTGTCAAGCAACTCGTTAATGAAGGTTCGTATTAATTGAATATGAATCAGTTAGTCACGAATGAGCAGTCATTCACTTATCAATATGCAATCTTTTCCCTAATTAAATCTGAATAGGTCGTCTAGAATTTATTTCGGGTGGTTGGTCTATGCACGATGAAGCAACAACACATTACAATTCGATTATTGATCAACATAGTTTAGGTGCTGAATTCTTGCATGATACATTTGGTGAATGTGCTCGACCGAAAATTGGCTGGCAAATAGATCCATTCGGTCATTCACGAGAAGTTGCTTCACTTTTTGCACAGGTTGAATTTGTTTGAAGAGATTTTATTTAATATAAATATTATTTCTTCGTAGATGGGCTTTGATGGTCTGTTTTTTGGACGTATTGATTATCAAGATCGATTATTTCGAACTCCTGAAAAAAAGTTAGAAATGATCTGGAAAGGAAGTGCTAACTTAGGTTAGTATCTTTGCAAGTGTTTCAAATTCGATCGCATATTTTTCGAGAAATATCAACCTATAAATGAACTCTAATCTAAATCTTGAAAAATTTCACATTGATATGTTCGTAGATCGTCAGAGTTGGCTGTTTACCGGTGTTCTACCACATGGATATAGCGCACCGTTATCATTTTGCTATGATATAATGTGTTCAGATCCACCAATTATGGTCTGCCAACATATATCAAGTCTCTCTGCTCTCTATCAATTGAATAATTCTAGGATGATAAAAATTTGCATGACTACAATGTGCCAGAACGTGTTGAAGCATTCATTAGAGCAGCACACATACAGGTTTGTTAAATAAAAAAGCCGTTGTAAGGTAGTTTTTATTGCAACTTTTGTTTTTCTTCTTTCTAGTCTCTTGCATATGCAACCAATCATATTATCATGACGATGGGAGCTGATTTTCAGGGTCAGAATGTCAATGAAAATTTCAAAAATTTGGACAAATTAATTCATTATGTGAATCTTGAGGTATGTCATTTTCTCATATTTGATTGATTTCACTCGAAATTATATTATCAGCAAGTGAATGGTAGCAATGTCAATATCTTTTATTCGACACCCTCATGTTATTTATATGCCTTGAATAAAGCTAAGAAAGAATGGATAACGAAAACTGATGATTTCTTTCCGTATGCCAGTATTCCATTTGCATATTGGACCGGATATTTTACTTCAAGACCAGCATTAAAACGATATGAACGTTACGCAAATAATATTCTTCAAGTAACGCGTCAACTCAATGGATTTTCACAGATGAATCTACGCAATAGCATTTTCTATTTGAGTAAAAAAAGCTATACACTCATTTAATCTATCGACTCATAATTGTACTTTGAAGGTGAAGCAATGGGTATTGCTCAACATCATGATGCTGTTAGTGGAACAGAGAAACAACATGTAGCCAATGACTATGCTCAACGATTGTCTGATGGTATCGACCAATCAATGGTACTCATTAGGATTTAAAATAGATACTATGAAATGAATATTCTTTAGGAAGTCATTAACGCTGCCTATGCGAAACTATTATCCAAAGAAGGTCAAACACAGCTCAATGTTCCTCAGTTTCTTTGTCCATACACAAATATCAGCGAATGTCTGCCTATTGAAGGACAAGCCAAAGTATGTAAAACTCTCGCACCAAACCTGTGTGAATAATCAGCTCAAAAATGATTTTTTGAGATCATTTTATTTTCAGATGACACATGGGAGATTGTCTCGTTTCTTTTTGTAGTTCACATTGACACTCTGGAATCCAACCATTCATTCGGTAACAATTTATCCTCGTGTACCCGTCACTCAAGAATATGTAATCCGTGATCCGATTGGAAATATTGTTCCTGCTGAGGTAGAAAATCGATGATATATAAAGAAAACAAAAAAAAACAAATTTCTGATTTTCTTTTCTTTCTTACAGTATCTTCCGATTTCGATCACTACAAAAAATATTCCTGGTCGTACAAGTTCTGCTCAATATCAGTATCTATTTCAAGCATCATTGCCAGCACTTGGTTACAATACCTATTATTTCGAAGCGAGAGGTATTTCTACAAAAACTTCTACCTATTTTGTTTACATTAAAAAAAAAGTCAATGAAGTGATAGTATATTTAAAAATATAGTTAAAAAATATCATTGAATTTCATTTTGTAAATAGAAACAATCGAAGATTAAGAGATAATCGACAGACCAAATTTTCAGCGAAAAGAAAATTTGATTTTGATATTTTTATTCTGTAATTATCATGAAATTTCATTTGTTTCTAATAGCTAATGCAAATAAAATCAAACGCAGACGAGTGAAAACAACATTTAACGAAGCATGCATTCTGGAGAATGAAGTAAGAGATATGTTTCACATACCAATACTGACAGATTGTTCATCATTTCTAGCACCTGAGCATAGAATTCGATGGTCAAGGTCATTTAAAGCATATTGTCAATTTGGATAAGAACTTAATGGTATCATTTACTGCACAAGGCTTCTACTGGTATGCAAGTAAGTACTATTTCATAATAATTTTGATTAAAATAAGAAACTTTTAATCCAAATGAAAATCAAAATGGATTTCAACGGATTGTTTTAACTATATAATTGCTATACATTTTGTTCAAGGTTTTCCTGGCGATCCAACTACTCCAGAATTACCAGCATCAGGTGCTTATGTCTTTCGGCCATTTGTTTCGGAAGCAGTACCCGTAAGTCTTTCAGGTAGCATGTGAGTAAATTTTGTTCGAAAAATTTTCTTGGCCACTATTTTTTATCTATGAAAACAATTATGTTTAGCAATTGTACGAAAACAGATACCGTACAAAAAGCATCGATTGTTTTCAATGATTGGGTTAGTCAAGAGTTTAGTTTGTTTCGTGGAGCAACATCAGTTGAACTCGAATGGACAGTTGGACCGATTCCAATTCATGATAATATTGGTAAAGAAATTATTATTCGTTATAATACTAATATTAATAGTGGATCGAAATATTATACTGATGCTAATGGACGTGAAGTTCTTGAACGCATTCGTGATCATCGACCAACATGGCCTTATTTAGTTGATGAACGCATTAGTGGCAATTATTATCCAATTAATAGTCGCATTTGGATTCGAGATAATGATCATCAATTAACTATTCTTACTGGTAAAATAAATTTTTTCCAATGAATGGTTGAATTAATTTTATTTTCAATATCTTTTTTTTAGATAGATCCGAAGGGGGTGGTAGTATGTATGATGGTTCCATCGAAATTATGGTTCATCGTCGAATACTACATGATGATTCAATGGGTGTTGGTGAAGCTCTAAATGAGACTGCCTATGGTACAGGTCTTGTTGTTTCTGGTAAACATATTCTTCTTGTCGAACGACCAGAAGATAGTGCTCGACTACATCGAGTCGGCGCTCAACAATTGTTTATGCATCCTCTAGCTACCTATTCCTTACCAAATACACCATCTTATGCAAATTATTCGAATATTTATCGTCAGAGTTGGTCGGCTCTTTCGGATACGATGCCATTAAATGTACATCTATTAACATTCGATCAATTAACCCATAAACAATATCTAGTTCGTGTTGAACATTATTTTGAATTGAACGAAGATGAAATATACTCACAATCGGTGACGATGGATCTTCAAACATTGTTTAAAAGTATTGGTACCATTGCTAATATGACTGAATTAGTATTGAATGCTAATTTACCACTATCTCAGTTGCATCGACTCGATTGGATGACAAAAGATCAAGAATCGTCACATATGAATATATTTCGTAAGTTGAATTTCATTGATAAATATCTCGAATAATAGACTACATACTTTTATTCCTTTTTAGAATCATATTCATCGAATGGGACGACACTTACTCTGTATCCAATGCAAATTCGAACATTTCAAATTACTATTAATTAGACTTTAGAGTCATGAAATTTCTTTCTTTTTCTATCGATGAATGATTTGTGGAAATTTTGAATTAATGTATTGCAAAATATCAGAATAAAACTAAAGATATATTTTCTTCGCAAACAGAGGCCAATAAGTTCAGCTCTAGCTCTAATTAGAGACTGAAACCAAATCAAATCAACTTCTAACTGAATATTAGTCTTATCGAATCGAATCCTTTTTAACATATTCAATAGCGGTACAATCGAATGAAAAATGGAATTCATTAATTTCTACGATTGATGATAACTAACAAACAATAGCACTTATATTTCTTCTATTTCTCAACGTTTTAATTCACAGAATGTTTATATTAGTAGTCTATTGTAGTTTTTTTTCACAATATCTATGACACAAACCTGGATGAACCATCATTATCTGTTTTGTCTTGAGCAAAACTTCGTATGTCATCTTCGTTATATGTAGCACAATCAATATCTACAAGAGAAGGTTCATTGCTGAGCAATAATTATATCAAGTAAAATTTTTTATTAACTCAATCCAAACAGAATCGAATATACAGTTTAATAAAAAAGTATTCAGACACTCTCATGCTTGTTCATGCTTCTTGATTTGTGAAGTAAGAACATGAGATCATTTTTTTTTCAACAACAGATTATCTTCATTTAATCTATGGTGTCAATAAAAATGAACAGTATTGACTATCATCTTCAATTATGAGACATTTTTTCGTGAAAATTCTCAATTTCTCAATATATTTCAAGCAAGCTTCTTCTATCTTTCATGAAAAAACTGCTTAGTTTTCGATATCAAATTAGCATCATGTGAAATTTTAAGAACGAATAGAATGAATGCCATCTATTGTATAATTTTGACTGAAAAAAGGTAACTTCTGAAAATAAGTCTCTTGAGCATCATCAATAGAAGGGTGGGTGGGTGTGAGTGTGGGGGTGTGTAGATGTAGGTTGTATGTTTTCTTCACTTGTATCTCACACCACACCCACACCGAAACTGACACCCGCCCAGAAGATTTTACAGAAAAGGTGAGACACCGATCAACTTACAAAAGTCGGTAAAATCTGATGCAATAGCTAAATCGTTCGGTGTTTTATGGTAAAACAATGCATTGAATAGTAAAAGTCAATGTTCATTTATGCGCTCATCACATTACAGCCCAACTAAGCTTGACGGATGGTTAAAAAAAGAGAAAAATATCATTTGCATAGTAGGAACAAAATCATTCAGAAGTTGTGGGTGTGAATGTAGGATGTGGGGACATGGGTGTGGGTATCGGTAAAGATGAGACTTTCATCCACACCCCACAACAACACGCACGCCGTACATTCACACACTCATACCCACCCACAGTCACAACCACAACCACACTAGCGAACCCATACCCACCTACACCCATACACCCCATTCCCACACGCACACTCTAGATCTGCAGCTACACCCACAAACCCCGCCCACACTCAATTGATCTATGCCAACAGTTTTTTGAAAGGAACTGACCTATATAACAGTTATTTTCGAATTAAATGGTGCCATCAGCATCTCGTTTTAGCCTTCCCATTGGATTTATAATTGCTTCACTATACACCATGTTTTTGAAATGCACAAATGTGCTGGAATGAAGCAAACAGAAACTTCAGGCAAAACAGAAGGATTCAGTTCTCAAAACAACGATCTAGTCACGAGACTCAATTCTAAAAAGAGAAGTGTTTCAAGACATAGGTCTCGAAAAAGAACTGTTTACTTGGCATAGTTCTTGAAGAGGAATTGCACCTTTGACACAGTTTCCAAAAAAGAACTGTTCATTTGCCACAGTTTTTGAATAAAAACTGTCCCTTCGACAGAATTCAAAAAAAAAAGAACTACTTCTTTAATACAGTTCTTAAAAAGAGAACTATCGCTTCCACACAGTTCTCGAAAAAGAACTGCTCACTTGTCACAGTTCTCGACAAAGAACTGTTCCCTCGAAAAAGTTTATGAAAAAACAACTGTTTACTGAACCCATTTCTCGAAAAAGAACCACTTCATTGAACTGAGATCTGTCACAGGTCTACTTGTAAGTGAAGTCAAATGATACAATACTCAAGAAATAGATTTTTAATTTAAATTTCAGCTTTGCTTTATTCAGTCAAATTGATTAAAAGATCTTTGACAATGTGAATGAGAACAGACGAACGATGAAAGTGAACAACTCGGAAGCAATAATCAATCCATTTTTAATTTAAAAAAGAAAACAATAAGATAAATGTTGATTCTCATTTGGCATGAATCAATCCATATGTTTTTGATGAGCTACAACTGTTAGTAGAAAAAAATAATTTTTTTCGAGTATAACGACTTTGTTATAAACGGAAAACGAACTCATCTTCTTTCTTTTGCTTTTCTTTTATTTAGATGGATTTTTTTTTAAATAAAGTAAAATTCACGCAATCTTGAGGGTGTGTGGGTATGGGTGTGTAGAGTGTCGGTGTAGGTGTGAGTGGGTTTGAGTGTGGGAGTATGGGTGGGTGTGGGTGTGAGCGAATGTGAGTGTGTGGGTGTAGGTGTGGAGCGTGGGTGGATGTGGGTGTGTTGGTATGGGTGTGGATAGATGTGGGTGTGAGTATGAATGTGATCAGAGATAAGACTCACATCCACATCCACTAACGCCCACACCCATGATCGTTTTGAGTCGGTTTAATTGAAAACTGTTGAACTCGAGCATTCAAATGATCGACAACATAGAGATTGCCGTCTCGATCGAAGGACAAACCCTTGGGCCAGTTCAACTGATTAGATCCGTTTCTTTCGCCATTTTCACCTGCAATGACAGTGCCCTGTTTCGCTCCTTTAGGCCAACGCATCACTCGATGATTCTCAGAGTCTGCCACATAGATGGTACCCAATGTATCGACGAACAGCCCGTGAGGATACGACAATTGTGTCGGAGCTTTCCCTTTACGTTGATTCCCAGCAACGGGAATTCCTTCTTTTGCACCTTTATTCCATTTCATCACACGATGATTCTCGTTGTCTGACACGTAGACAGCCTGTTGTTCATCGACAAACACGTGGGTCGGCCAGTTGAGTTGATTGAGATCGGTACCTTTGCCGTTGCCACCAGCTACGCGAGTTCCATTCTCATCTCCTATTTGATATCGTCTTACTTCATGTTTTTCGATGTCAGAGATGTAGAGATATCTCTGACTATCCATAGCCAACCCCCAACAGCCGATGTTGTTGATGAGCTTTTCTCCTTCATTTGTGCCACTACGACGAGACCAGCGTACGACTCGTCGGTTTCCTCGATCACAAATGATGAGACTATCTGTGTCTTTGTCGATCAATACATCAGTTGGATAGTACAATTGATCCGATTCATCTCCTTTGCCATGCCCACCAGCTATCACTTGTCCATTCTTATCACCCACCTTCCATTGGATGATACGGTTCTCTCCTTCGTCAGCGATGACCATCGTTTGATCATTATCAACGAAGAGACCAACAGGCCCGTTGAGTTGATAAGTGGTACTGGCGTGTCTATTACCTCCAGCAACAGTCTTGCCATTCTGTGCCCATTGAGCATTGACTGGAATATTGGGAATTACTACAATGGACGTAAAAGAACCGAAATCGTCGATATTGAAGAGACTCCCCTCTCTCAAGGGATAATTTTCGAGAATGTCCTTCTTTCAAACGTTCTAAACAAGGGGGTAGTTCCACCAGGAATCTCCCACGTTTACAGTGACCTTCGCCGGTCAAGCTGAAACTTTCATCAATTGAAGGCCTCACTACTCTAAGACTTATGGTGAAAAAATCCTGAGGGTGTGAGTGTGGGTGTGAGTATGAACCCATAGTGATACTCACCACATCCACATCCATCCTTGAAATCGAACAAAAGTTCACTGTCACTTAGATCTTTACAGCAAAATCAATATTCGTGATTTGCTAAATCGGATAGAAGAAGTTTCAGTTTAAGTGATGAAAGATCATGTTCTGAGAAATAGAATAAAAAATTTTAGTAAATAATTATTGTCATTCAAATCTAGGAAAAGAAACGTTTTCGCAAGGTATATTTTAGTTGTCAGTAGAACTTTTTAGACTACGTAACAAATGATGTAGACTACTATCATCGGTCATGCTTAAGTGAATGCAAAGATTTATTCAATGTTGTTAGGAATAGAAGGTAATGCTCCCAAAAATGAAAAACTATTACGAAACTTCAAGAATTTCTCAAAAGAAACACTCTAATAGAGTCGAAACTTGGTTCCAAAGTATACTAAAACTTGACTATTTTCTAAAAAGCTAGATATGTTCTGAAAGAGAAAACATCACTGCATGTTCATAAGATAAAAAGTCAATTTCGAGTGTTTTTTGTAAAATAGGAATTTTCTAAGAGAACCGTAAACAGTTAGCATAGTTCATTATATTTATTGTATCAGAAGTTCACATACTTTTTTTCTATTATAGAATATTTTTTTATAATTTGTAGCATGTCAAACAAACATGTAGTTGAGTTTTCGTATGAATGTTACCCACAGAAACAATTTCACTTACACCTACATCCATCTCGTTTGACAGAGTTCTCAAAAGAGTTCAAACAATAAATCACTAAAACCTCTCTGTCAAAACAGAATCTTATAGAACTATTTTAAATAGTAAGGTTATTTCTAAGTTAAAAATTGATACCTCTCCAGTGAAATTTGAAGTGTTTTAATGAAAAATAAGAACGAGGTATATAAAATATTATGCGATATATTTCGAGATAGACAGCATTCTTATAGAAGTTATGATAATGTTTGATTTTCGTATTTTCCTACGATATTCTTAATATGCGAACCATTTCGACAAAAGGAAGATTCCAAATCTAAGAATTCCTTTTCTTTCTTGAGATATTAACAATCATCTCTTGTTCATATGAATGGTTTCATATAGACTTAAATAGATTATTCTTTTGTTCACGCACAACACAGAGTGGAATAATATACAATCGATGTTCACACATATAGACAAACATCGCTAGTAAAACCATCTTATGAATAACCACGGAGAAATAATCGTAACGTTAGCATACAAGTACAAGCATATGCATCTATTTCTATATCATGCATTTCTGTAAGAAGCATGAGAGAAATAAAAATGAGTTTGAAGAATCGTAGTTGTATAGAATTCTCTTGTAGAATGATGGATGGATGCCGACCTTGTCTTCACTGATTTATACATTCACTTAGTCAAAAATGAATATGAACTAACTAAACTGTTCACGATTCTGATCTGCACTTTTTCCTGTTCAAAAATGAATCATTACCTGAAGATTTCTTTGGAGATACGGGAACGGGTTCAAGTAATGGATATGTTGGATCTATTTCTTTAACTTGTATTATATGAAGTCCATTACCAGAATCGAGACACGATTCAACTTTAAATTGTGTGGCTGGAAGCAAAAGAATTTCATCTTCCTTTGGTAAAAACGAATGGTTTTTAATATTTTTTCCCGTATGACAATCGATTTGAAATAAAGTACGGGTTCCACTTTTGCCTAAGAACATTTTAGATTCCAACACCTTGATGGATGAGGTACAAGATGAAAACCCCCACCAAATGAAAGTACTACCTTCCGGATAGTCTAAGTGTAAGTCTACTCGGATTCCTCTATTAACGAAAAGTCGTTCGGATGGTAAGCGAGCCAATGCTGTCAATACAAGTCTTAAAAACAAAAACCAAGGACCCAGCTTTTGTCTTTCTTCGGAACGTAATGTTTCGTTGAGAATGACGTAGAGAGAATATTCATGAGGTATTGATTCGTACGTATAGAGCATAATTGAAGCAGATTCATCAGTTGTTAAACCATCTGCTGGGTTTTTACAGTTCTGTTTGATAATGTCTACATTACGTTCGACTTTTGGTACGATTTTAACTAGAGGCTTAACTGCGTCTTCAATTGATACAAGTGGCGCGTTCTCGTAGCCTTCAATTGGTGCTAGCATTCGCTTTGGTAATGAACTGAAATCGCTGACGCGAAGAGACATTGATTTATAAACATCGTCGGCATCCATTTGAAAGTTGATAATCTACAAGAACGGGATTTCATTTTTCAAAAATATACTGTGACCACATTATTTTTTGAGACAATCTGTTCAAGATTATTTAAATTTTTTGTGAGACTAGATTGCTTAGTGAGATATCGCAACGCTTCTAAAGAAACAGAAAATTTCGGCTATGTAAAAAGCAAAACTTTTACAACTTGCATGGACTCACGAGTTTTTGAAAGGACGAGGGCGCATAAGACCATGATTTGCCCCATTGGACTTTTCACACTATATCCAGCACAATCATATATAGGATGGAAAAGCTTCAACTGGCGAGTACTTTCCAATACATTTGACGATTTCCTACCTTATGATTTCGAATGATCTTATTACGAATACATAGTAATTACATGACAACTTTTCAGATTAGTTTTCTCTATATAAATTCAAGAACGTCAGCTTCAATTATACACCATCGGATAGCTCTTTTCACGGGCTACAAAACCATACAGTTTTTAAAATTATTAAAGGTAGGCCCATCAAAAAGCCCAAGACCACAAAGTATAAACTATGCCCATTTTTACACATAGTATAACATGTTTGATTTACCATTCCTTCAAAAACTTTCTTAAGTTAACTCCTGTTATAACTTGTCAGATAGCCTTTTCTGTCAGCTATAAAAATCAAGTATTTGTAGAATCAGAAAAATGGAAACACTATAATGAAATAGGTACATATTGTTTTTGTAAATCTGTAAGAAGAGTGATACCATTTCCTGTTCTTTGCAAAGATAATCACCCATTTTCACACGCCTTTCGATCTTAACTGCCACATACACTTGCAAGAGGAGTGCCACGACCACTGAATAGTTACGATCATCTTCACGAATCCGCTTTTCGCACACACAGCATTGAGCTTTTCCTGCATGAGGCATAATAGAAAACGTATTCTCAAACAATATAACACTGTTATAAATATGTGGCTCTTTTTTACAATTTAACAGCCACGCATCCTTATAAATAACTCCGATAAAATAACAACGACGTTATGTGTTTAGTATTGCTCTTAATCGTATATTGTTCTCACTTTCACATATAATATTCGTTCCTCCTGATATGCAGCAACATACAATTCTTTTTCTCTTTACTTTTCTATGATTCTTACCGGTCCTTTGCGTATCCATTGTTTGATGATAGAGGAGAAAAACAATAAACAAGATTTCTCAATTTCTCTTTAACACCCTACATCTACACTATGTTTTCCTCGCATCCTGTTTTGTCCGTACATGCATGATCACCAAACACAGTATTAAATTCATTCAGAGAGTATCAACAGTAGATTGATATCAGATGTAACTATGATTCATGAGCTTCTGCTTCATAAATTCCAATAACAGTGTGTGAATGTGGCAATATTTAAACAGATGTCTTTGCAAAAATCGTATAGTTTTCTAACCGAAAGAAGTAAGATCGAAATAAATCTGATCACTACTAGAGCGATGGAGCCAATAATCTTCATACAATTATCTAACATAATTGTAATAATCTAGATGTCAATCATAATATGAATCTCGTATAACAATTGATGCCGCATCTGATTTTTGGAAAAAAAAAACAAAAACAGAAAACGGTATCACTCTTCTTACAGATTTACAAAAACAATATGTACCTATTTTATTATAGTGTTTCCATTTTTCTGATTCTACAAATACTTGATTTTTATAGCTGACAAAAAAGGCTATCTGACAAGTTATAACAGGTGTTAACTTTAGTGGCGTAACCAGATGGGGGCTAGAGGGGGCTCAGCCCCCCCTAAGAAGGCCTGAGCCCCCCCTACAAAAATTTTTTGCTCCCTATACATAAAAATATTTATCTTTGACTTTGGTATCTCTAGTAGCGCTTATTCGAAGAATGGCCACAGATTTCGACTCCTCTATCTAAATTCCCGTTATCTATGCCATATATACATCTAATTAGTAATTGAAATGAATCGTTTGGTACAGGAAGATGAAAGCTTTGACTTGAAATAAGTTTTACTTAGTGTTCTTAATTTAAAAAAATCAAATATCTCCCATGTAAACATGATCGTTAAATTGACGGTTTAACGAAAATTAACGTTACCTTTTGTCCGTAAAAACGCGTTAAAAATCGGCGTTTTAACGAACTTTCATGCGTTATGCGACGTTAACATCTGAAAAACGGAGAAAAACGCATGAAAGTTCGTTAAAACGCCGATTTTTAACGCGTTTTTACGGACAAAAAGGTAACGTTAATTTTCGTTAAATCGTCAATTTAACGATCATTTTTACATGGACTTGGTTTCACCGAAAACTCAGCATGTTCTTTCTATCGAAAAATGTGCAAGATTCACATTTGGTTTTCTAGTTTTCTTCAAGGATTTTTTCATCGAAAAATATGTATGAATATGTTTGGACATGCATATTCTTTTTGATTTTGTTGAATTCTATGTGATCATCTAGATGTATCTATTAAAGCACCTTAAAACAACAGTCTGATCACCTTTGGATCCTTTGCACATGACAAAAATATTTTTATTTCCTAAAAATATAAGATGAAAATGCTTTCTCACAATTAATAAAATGGCAACGGTTTTTCACGACATCTTATGAATTTGAATTAATTTTCGTGTGATAGCCTTGACATATCCCATAAGACTGTATATTTCGGTAAACTTAGAATATATGTAATGTAGTATACAGAATGTCACAAAAAAGAGAGTCAAACCTTTGAATCACTTTTTAGTTCATACACAGCGCAACAAATGCGGAATCTGGAAGATATTTTTTGAGAAACATATTTTTATAGCTCAATTTTCTTGCTTTATTATTTAAGAAAAATTCGTTTCGCCAATCAGTTACTTCAAGATACTTTTTTTCTAATCAATAACCCTTTTTTTCACTTCGACTTAAATCTAGAATAAAGTTTCATTCTTTCATTTGCTTCCAGCAACAAAGCGTTCTTTCACCGTTCGTAGTGGTCTTCTTTTTTTTGAAATAACTATTCAGAGTCTAGCCGCCGAAGGCGGCTGTGGGTTTAATACAACTAACTTCGTATTGCGCTTGTCACTCGAAAAACGTAAGCTTCTCCGATATGAATCTATATCGTTTTTTGAAAAAAATGTTTTATTTTTTTTACGAAAAATTGCGTTTTTGAGAGCGTTTCCTGGTGAAACAAACATTAAATATTTTTACGCGATTATTGTGTCATCAACGCGAAAAATAATTTATACTGCACTGTTATTATAAGAAACTCATTCCGAAAACGGCAAACAGAGTTAATTTTTCATGAAAGAGCGAAACAGTTCCACCACTACCTATCTCAGAGATTATGTGCGCTATTGGAAGGAGGAGGCAGAGCCCCCTCTACGCCTTTTCTCTGGTTACGCCCCTAGTTAACTTACGGAAGTTTTTGAAGGAGGGTGTGTGGGTGTAGGTGTGAGTTTATTCTCCTTCAATCGACACCCACACCCACACCCACACCCCTACACCCGCACCCAAATGAGGAAAAAGCTCAATTTTCTCAATAATAAAACAAAATCTAAAAAAACAAAATACGTACTTTTGTAGCCCATGATCTGACGATGCTAATGAGATAAGACACTTGCTTCTATCTCTTATTACAAAAAAACTAGATAGGTTTGCAAGATTAGTCACAAATATATACTTTTGAGCATGTTGAGGTATCTATATTGGACAGGATTTTTTAAACTTTTTTTAGCTTTAAATCTAATCGAATTATATTTTCTTACTCATTTTTTCACGCTGATTCAGAATATGATATTTTTAAAAAGTTTAACAAAATAAATGTCCTTCAAATTTAACAATTTCTGTAAAAGAAGCACGATATAGCTGCATATATGACATTTATAGTCATTCGACTTTTTTAGCATTTTTCTCAGCCAAACAGTGATCGAATCGAAATAAAAAATATATATTCGTGATCACCTTTCCAAGCTCTATCAAACCATATATAAATGAACGAAAAAAAAATTTTACTGAAATTTTGCATTTTCGCTACCTTACCTACAGAGTGGATCAGAAATAGTACTACGATAAAAAATTGAAATATCTACAATTTGGTTCGCTCGAATAGGCTGGTGTTTTGACTTGTGGCAGAAGTTTATTCAAAGTTTTTCTTCATACAGATAACAGAAACAAACACTGCTGTTAATTCATATTTTTGGCCTTATTAACGAAATTTTACCTATTGACAAGTAAGAAAAATCCATACAAAGTGTTCCATAGAAATTTTAAGTTGTCATCGAAGAGAATAATAATATGAAGCAACGAAAACGAACTATATTGATACATATGGTGCAAGGTTTTTGAAAACTAATAGTTGCCAATTTAAATACTCAAAAACGGCATCTACGCCGTTGGCCGACAAATTTGTGTCGACAAGCAGTTAGTCGACAAATTTTCGTCGACACAGTATTTTGTTGAAAGAACATTTGGTCGACAAATCACTTCATCAATAAATTCATACGATTATTTGTTTCTCGTCAGCAGTATTTTCTTGGGTACGGAGGGCACTCTAAACGTGAGGGTGGAAGCAAAGGCCACTGAAAACACTTCAACTGTGATGGTGAGGGCAAAATACAGTGGTCTGCTCATCCTTCAATCTTGTGAAAGAACTAAAGGATGTGAGTGTGGGTGTGGATGCCAGTGTAGGCATGGTTGTGCGTGTAAACACAATCACGAATAGAACCATTCCATCACACCTACACCCGCACCCGCACCCACACCCTCGGATTTCTCAAAAACGTATTGTTACTTTACAAAAAACCAATGTTTCATGTTTGAAAATTCGAAATTTTGTTACCATTGATTTTTTTAAACTAATCAAATAGTTCTGAAAATTTGCTCTATTCAGTTCAATATAGTATCATTTATAAAGTTCATTTTGATTTCTTCTTATTATTCTCTTCGAAACAATTGAATATTATCTATGAAATGCTACACATATTTTTTCTTACTTGATAACAAACTACATTGTTTTCATTATATCAACAATAATACTTGATAGTAGTATTTGTTTACATTATCTGTATGAGAAAAAAAAAACTTTGAATAAACTTCTACTGCGAACAAAAAAATTAGCCCATTTGATTGAACCGATTGAGATATATTTCATTCTTTTTTTCTATCATAGTGCTATTTATAGTCCACTCTGTATATATCAAATTAAAAAAACTCAAACAAATTTTTAATTTGATATACGTTCTCACACATCAATATCAAAGTAATATTAAGTCATTTGTTACAAGATGGTAACAAAATTGAATTCTTATAAGAATTCATTTAAATTATTTATGAAGTAACCCAGATCTATGGAATATGTGCCTGTTCTCTCTAGGGACAACTCAATTCAAAAATTGAATGTTTACTAATATGTAAAGGTAAATGATAAAAATTATTCTGCGTTTATGAAGTTCAACTAACTATCGTATGTTCTGTTAAAGCAACATAATTGTTTTAAAGATTTTAGACCATTTTGAATTTTTTTTATTGTGTCCAATATGTAAGTTGGATAGACATGGAAAATATATACTTATAACATATGAACTATCATCCAAAATTGACTATACTCAATTGACATCATGATTAAAAATGTACGTAATTAGAAAATATGTTAAAATATATTTATCAAATTTTTTTTTAAGAATAAAAAAAATATTAGTCGTACACGCACTGTGAGTTACTATTACTATTCTTATGTTCTTTGTGGAGTCTACTAAAGCTAAAAAAATGTTTAGACGTTATTTTTCTAAATAGTAAAGATAAAAATATGTATAATGAAAAAGTGGAAAAACAAATTTGATCAAATTATTTTAACTCTTTTACTAATAATCTATTCTCTTAATAAGGATATCAGTTGAGTACGATAAAACTTTGAATGATAACTTAAATGTTTTTTTTGAACACTTGTCTTCTATGCCTGTTCAACTTTGTATATTCGAAAAACACAAAACCAAATTAAAATGAGTCCAAGCCTTATGAAACATATGAGTGAAACGGATTAATGCTATCTAACTATAGCTACTCATTTCTTCCGTATCTCTGTTGATGCGAATAGAAAAACTAAAAAATAAAATAAAAATTCTATTTTGTTCAAAACAATGAATAGAAAGGTGGAAGATCTACCATCTATATTAATTCTTAACTGATTATACGAAAAAAGAAAATATACATATCAACCCGTAAATAAACTTTTACAAATGTAAAATATTTTATAAGAATGATAATGTCACTATATGAAAATTATTCTGAACTCGAGTACTCAACATATTCATTAATTCGAACGAAATAAAGACCCACGATTAGACATGTGTGAGATCGTGAGTGAGGCTAAAAAATTTTGCCGGGACTGAAGCTCAAGTTTATAGTAAAATATTCTATGGTTTTAAGAAAATTATCTTATAAATCATATCAATCCGAAAATAGTTCAAGAGAGATAGCCCAAAAAAGTGCTAGCTGTCGACTAAATAAATAAAATAAAATAAGTATTGAAGAACTATTTTAGATGCGATAAGAATAGATTCTAGAATAGATTTCTCTAGATTGAGACCGAAACAAAAAAAACGTGCTCCCCCAGATGTCTATCTCTGAACAAAATCAGCCGATTTAGAGGAAACTACAAAAATTTCTCACAGCATCACGATAAATATCAAAGTACCTTAACATTAACAGAGAAAGCAAACAGATCTTTATATAATTCAATCGACTCTATTCAGACAGAAAGGTTTATTCATTTGTGAAGTAATGAAAAAAAAAAAGTAGTTCATTTTCCTTTCTATCACTGTTACACTTTTTGTTGTTGTTCCTGTTTTTTATTATACAGAGTCAGGTGTTCTAATTCTGCCAAAAAACAAGACTTTTACCATTTCACTTATAATCCGAGTTATATACTTACATACCATAGAAAAATAATTTTTTGCTTTCTGGGAAAGAAGAAATATTTTTTTGTCGACTGCTATTACATCCGATAATAGCGTTGATGTGTATGTGTTTTATTATCTTTTCTTTTATCACATTCCTCTCTTTAGCTTCACTCTCTCCCCTCTTTACTTATAAACAACTGGTGTTTATATAATAGATGTTAAAGAAATATACCAATAGATAACATAACTTAACCCTTTGGGGACGGGTTTTTTTTCTGTATATTTTATCATGAATCAATCAAGATTTCTATATTCTAAAAGAACTTATTATCCATTACTGGATATCTGAATAAAATAACCTAATTACAATCCAAATTATACCAAAAAACTCTCTGATAAATGCTTTCACGAAAACTAATCTCATATAGGAATCTGTGTGTTTTGAAATGCTAGAGAATCACCATGGCCCCTTAGGGGGCCAACCGTCCCTAAAGGGTTAATTGGAAAAATACATGAGTTATTACATCAAAGGAAAGAAAACAAGAGAACATATCAAGAAAAATACTTAACAAAACGAAAGAAAACGAACATAAATGAAAAATACCTTTAACAACTTTTCTTATGGTACATCATATGTGCGTGCCATAACAACTGCTTCAAAATTAATCAAAACAGTAATGCTTTAATCACCAGAGAGAAGCGTGACAACACAGAGAAGGTCAAATTTAATTCAATTTTAGTATATTCCCAATTGTGCTACTTCAGGTATTTTTTTCCTCTTTCTGTTGTTTACATAGAGAATTGCATATTTTTTCATGAAAAGCTCAAATTCAGTATGAAAACAACCAAATCACAAGTTTAAAAAATTGAAGCTCATCTTATGCATTTTTTTTGTGCTTGTTAAAAGAAGAAAAAGTTGCCGACAGAATTTTTTCCGGTACTTAATTCTGTTCTTTCATATACTATACATAGAGGTAGAAAAGTCTATTATTCTATCTTTAATTTTGTCTAGTAAACAACATGTGGAAACGAAATTAAGTCACAATACTTCTTAAACTTTATACTAAAGCAAAAAATCAGTTCCGATTCGATCTATATTTTTACTTTCTGCACATGAAACATTAATCTCATTGAACTCGTTCTAGTGCAATACAAGAATCTTTTTAGCCTCAAACCTAATAAAATAAATGCGTGTCAAAATGCATAATACACTGATACTTAACTACTAGCCATGATGCTGCAAAAACTCTATATACCCAAAAATATTTCATATATGAATCTGATATTATAATCAGCATATTAGTCATTAAACATCTGTTTAAATAACCATATTGCTAAGAATACTAAATGATTTCTCCCACTTACAATACGTAATATTACTTTTTCAGATTATCGACGAGAGAGAAGAGCTTGGCGATAAAGCGGTACTCTCGTTTTTATATGAATAAGAGAACAATCGATACCGTTTTTATCATTGTATTAGTCATGCTTCGTTATCTATTCATAATATCATCATGCAGAAAAATGAAATGAATATACAAGACAAGAAAGAATAAATAAATAGATAATAACACAAAGAGAGAAAATTGAACAAAAGAACAAAGGCACATCTTAAAAGAAAAATTTTTCCTCTTAAGATGTGCCTTTGTTCTTTTGTTCAATCCTCTCTCTTTGTGTTATTATCTATTTATTTATTCTTTCTTGTCTTGTATATTCATTTCACTTTTCTGCATGATGATATTATGAATAGATAATGAAGCGTGACTAATACAATGATAAAAACGGTATCGATTGTTCTCTTATTCATATTAAAATGTTTTCACTGTATAAACAGAAGAAAAACTCTCGTTTTTATTGAAATGTGTGTTGTGACGAGCACAAAATTTAAATTAAGAAAGAGCCAAATAATATTATAACATGATCTTCTGTGAACTAGTAGTGTCCGACATGACCAAGTTTATTGATCATGGCCACAGAGATTCGATCATAATCACGGTCATTCTTTCTGGTTTGTCGTGAGTCACGAATTCTTTTCTTGAATCATATTTATTGTGACGAAAGTTAGATAAAGGCGAAAATAACTGAAAAGATTGAGATTATTAATCAAAAAGAAAACCATATTCTTAATTAATTTGATTCGGTTCCATGGAATAGTAGTACATACGTGTGGTACCGTTTAGCTGTATTTGTAACAAAATATGCCTTTTTTATTATGTTTTGTCTTAGGCAGCATTCCGCAGGTTCAACTTTTTTCGATTACTGTTTCCCGTCCCCATTCTCTGAATAGTACTTTAAGAATTCCTACTGCGATTTCATTTTTCATGTTTGAAAAAACTATCATTACCAAAGACTAGATTCTACCAACATCTCACTTTGTATAACGTGTGATGGCGTTAAATTAAAAATAAAATCATCATTCGAGGTAGATTTTAGTAAAATAAATGAGTCATTATTTAGCTATACTTGAAAATGTATCGATGTTAAGTTAAGAGAATTATTTTCTGCATTAATTGAACGATTAGAAAGAAAAAAAAATACTAGAATATTAACAACGACAATGAACAAACTAAAACATTCAAGAGAATAGTTGTGACAATTGAATTACAGTTAAATGAATAATGAACGAATGTGCCAAATATTTGTTACTAGGCATTTGTTATTTTTCTTTTAATTAATAAGCGATGTGAAAGTCTTGTGACGTATGTCGGAATGTATTTCTCAATAATATAACATCTGATTGAGTTGAACATTTTTTTGTTTGAAAGAACAAAGTTTGAAGCGTATATGTTTGAAGAGCGCGCTCGTTTTACCATTTGGGGAAAGAAATCGAAAAAAATAAACTTCCTAATGAAAGAAAACTAAGTGCTGTATTTGATAGAGCGATGTCGAATATTTATAAAAAATAATATTTTTCCAACACTTTTCTATGCTGTAATGGAGATTCACCATATTACAGCCGATTTCTATATGCTATATCCATATGTATCCAACAGTCATAGCCTATATAATTACTCCCAATAAAGTCACTCAACATTTTATTAGTAACACTATTTTACGTATCAAAATATTTTTCCTCGTATTTCTCTTTGATACTCAATGAAGTTTCTTTAAATTAAATTTGTTTAAATGAAATTCCGACAATTTTAATCTCGATCTACACTTTTTATCACAAAAACCTCTATCTACACTTTCTTAGTAAAACTGAATCTTCTTTCAAATGGAGAAAGATTTTTACTTGATTTTTAGGGATATTATTCCACTCTTTGAACTGAAAAAAGAGTCAAATTTTTGTAGCAAACGGTTCATCTTTCATTGAGTTATAGCAGTGACAAAATTTTAAAAAAATTGATCGACATTTAGCATGAACATTGTTTTTGTGTACTCAAAAAGTGAGTACACTCTAGAATCGGTCAGTGTGTCCGGCCGTCGGTCCGGTCGTTTACACGATAACTTTTGAAAGGAGAGTCCGATCGCGATAAAATTTTCTACACGGTTTAGTCTCAACAATATCTCGGTCGAGTTCGAAGATGAGAATGATTTGTCGAGCCATTGCTGTGTTATTGGAAAAATAGTCATTATTCCCTATGCTTTATTATGCGAAGATCGACCTATCCACGTTTTCGTAAAAAACTTTTCCTATCATAGTCAAATAAAACCCCAACTATTATATACCAATCGATAGAGAATTTCACAAGCTACAAAATGGTATATAAAACATAAAGAAACAAGAAGACTAAGTCACCTATTGCAAAGATAATTAAACGGAAATTGGTTCTGCTTTTGTCCACGCTTTAATTGATCCACAATTAGAGCTCTATCTTCTTATCACAGAGATGATACTTCGAAGTTTTCTGGGGCGGAGAACTCGAATCTGAGCTCCACTTGCCTCGAAATCCTATTGGTTGAGCAGTAACCAATAGAAATCAAGTGTTTGTAGAAAAGGCTTGCCAGGATAATTTTGATGTCCACACATTCTAGGATGACTCGTCTGCCTAATTCACTTTTTGAAGTACACATAACTTTCGAATTTGAATCTGAGATTTCCACATTTATTTTAATACTTTGTTCAAATTTTTCTATTAACGAAGTTTATGAAATAAACATCTTTTACTCGTCAAATTATTTTCCCTCCTTTCCTTTTTATATTCGATCAAATTTGTTTCAATCTAATTTCTTCAAATTGAAAGTCAATGATTTTAATCTAGGCCTACACAAAAATGAAGTGTCTTAACGTCTGTTATTGATAGTTTTTCATCCATAAAACTCTGTCTAGAGCTAAAACTAAAGACATATTCTGAAAGTTCTCGACGAGTTCTACAAGTTTAGCTACAAAAAACAATTTTAAAAACATCGCAACCTAATAAAAAAATTGATTTTCTTCCACCAGATGGCGTTGGAAAGCTAGGTATTTAACATAGTTACTATGGTTTCTCGGAAACTAAAACGGCTGGAACCTTGATTTTTTGAGAAGTGAATAACCATCTTTAGACCAATAAATCAAAAAAAATTATCAAAATCGGTTGAGTAGAACTTGACTTATGAGCATTTTTCTTTTCCAGGCCAAACGGTACAATGGGGGCGCTGTTCACTCATATACGGGGTGTGGGTCTTGTTTATGCTCTTGACCTGCACCCACACCCACCCACACTCACACCCACACTCACACCCACACCTACATCCACATCCACATCCTCACATCCACTTCCGCAGATGATTGTTTTGATAAGAACTATTATATGTCATATATCATCAGGTACACTGTTTGGCGAAAAATATTAAATTTCATTTTCATTAATACTTATAATCATCTATTATACTCTCATATCGTAATGATAAGACATACACGTGATATGAGACACTTTTACTTTTAAATATCTCTCCCTCATTCAGGATCCTATTCGTTATAAGTTCGAGTCAATTGTTTTGAAAAATATAAAATATCTCTATGGAATTTCAGTTTTTAATATTTGATTATTTATGTGAGAATGCTGAATGGAAATCTTTTTCCACTAATGGCTTGACAAATTTGTATTTACTAATTGTAGAAAATTCACGAATCATTCAATATCTCCATATTATCAGAAAAAAAATATAACGAAAATTTATATTCATTGCAGAAAAAAATACTAACTGCATAAACGATATTTTTATTTCTTTACGAAAAACGACATATTTTATTAAAAAATCATAAAAAGACTATTCCAAACTCGTCTGCCACAATGTCCATTTCTTTTTATGATTGTAAATATAAGTTTATTTTCTAGGAAATTTTAAGATCAGAAAAGACCAGAGGCACGATCTTGTAAGATTTTACCAACCGATTAGTTGAGTTCTGGGTAATGAAACTTCCTTGTAATTTTGTTATGATGCGTGATTGTGCATTAAATTTTTCAGAATCATCACCTATTGAATTCAAAGCTGATTGACCATTCTTATTTTTCATTCGTGAAATTCGGCAAAAAATATTATTTTAGAACGAAATCTTCAACTTTTAACTAGAAATATAATATTGATTATGGGAAAATGAAAACTTCGGTGACGTAATTAATCTCACTGTGATAGTTGAGTGTCTACGTTACGTATCCACAAAGCGCTGTGTTGGAACTTCTATGCATCCAGTTATAGAATAATCCTGGATTAGTCACCAACGGATATTTGTCTCGGATCATCTTTTTGGTTATCCAGGTGAAAGAGTTAGGGGGGAAACGATCTGGTTCGTGAAATATCCGACAATTAGGTCCAAAATTTGTTCCAACCTTCGTTTTCCGCTCGATTTGTATCATTTCCTGCACTTGAAAACAATGTTCAGATACACTTATCATTCCCAACACAAATTCAGACAAAGGAATATGTGGCGGATCCCGTCATTTTTCCAGCCGTGATACAGAGATCGGAGCCGAGAACGAATACAATTGCAAGATTAGCCTCATGATATATAATTTTTAGTTGCTGGACATAATTAGTTTCTAGCTAAAAATGTTGAAATGTATCAACTAATCATTATTATCTAATAATTTACATTCAATATTCATTACGGAAAACAATAATATCAAAAATCAATACAAATATTATTCGTATCGATTCCAGTCACCGTTGACAAAAAAGAAATCAAGATGGAAACTTTTAAATCATTATTTTGAGTTAATATAACCATTATGCAAGAAAAAAGACTGTGATTCAAGGCATTTTAACAATCGACATCAACGATACAAAATTATACAGCACAGATGAATTCATTGAAAACTATCATTTCTGTCTTTTTCCAGAAACAAGTAAATGTTCTGATCTGACAATTCTGTATCTCATCAAAATTCAGTGTCAAATGGTACTTTTGATGGATTTTATGCTCACTATTTGAGTATAAAAGGATACGTCGCCTGAATCAGACACTTATTTAAAATAGAAACGATAGAAATCATCTTTCTCTATCTTTTCTCATGATAAAAAAGATACGTTTATCATAGGAATACAATTTTTCTCATGAAAAAGTGAACATACAGTGATGCTGCATTCTTGATCTATTCTCCAAAATAAACATAGTTTTCGTCGACGTGCGTACACAACTATTTACAAGCATTAAAAACCATATTTACCTAATAAAGAACTCAAATTCATTCCATCGGTGTATTGAAAAAAACGTGGAAAGAAAGGGCTTGAATTCCGTGTTTACGACGCCTGATATTAAAGGTAAAGTGGAAATGATTTGCGCAGATTTCATTGTGAGACGAAAATATCCGATTTTCATTGATAATTTTAGGACCAGGTTATGATGGTTTCTGGGTGTGAAATAAAACTGTCAGAATTATTTTATAATTTTATCGACACCAAACACTTATCCACACCAGGCTATACCTTCAATATTGAATATATCAAGAAGGAGATATTCCTTTGAAACGTAAGTTTGATGACATTGTAATAAACATGAAAATTATCTTCGTGCAAAGTTTCAGATAAAAATTCCGTAATTTGATTTTCTCATAGACGTATATTGTCAGCGCTCGAAAATCCGATAAAAAGGTCACAACTCAAGAAATACAAGATATGAGAACGAACACTTCTGACCTTTTTTTCTAGTCTCATCATAGTCTAAAAATTGGTACAGATTCGATTCAAAACGAGATGTTGCATATGCGAACCTTTCTTCGTTAATACTACAGCAATACTGATTCATATTCATCAAGTAGAAAATATCCAGCTGTTCATTGATAAATTTATTCACTAACGGATGAACCCTATGCTTGATAGCATTGCATGAATAATTACCTTTTATTTAGTAAAAGAATTATCCTCTTTTGAAATTTAATTTCTGCAACTCATAATACTCAAGTTTGGAAGTAATTCCTATTATAATAGATAGAGCTAAGAAGTAGTCGATTGTAAAGCACACATTTTATTCTGCAAGTTGATTTTAAAAAATGTTTCAAACTTTAGTTTAAGATCCAAATAGTGAAATTAATACCAAGATCTCTGTTCAAACTGATTTTTCAAGTCCTTAAAAGATTCTCTCATGCTTCTTCGATTGAAAAAAAAAACTCTAAATTCCTTACCAAACATATTTTCACGTAGGTTAAAATTTGAACGAAACTTTTCACAATCACGCCTTAAAAACGACTGAAACAAACAGAATATGTCTTTTTTTGCTTTATTCGTATATAAACAAAGAGAAACGATGATAATGATGACATTTAAAAGGTGCATGTAAAGTCGTACCCTAATCAAAGGATTTCATCATCATTCGGAAGGATTGAAATTATATTAACGATTCCTCGCAATAGTTAGGACTTCTATTAACATCGAACTGGTTCACATGGCAATCGTTCTTTGAATAGTGAGAAAGTTTCGATAAGGAGGTAGGCAACGACGGAACCAATTAAAGCACCCAACTGAACATGAACACCAAACCAAAACATTCCATTCGACGAGTGAACTCGAACATAGTTAGCAATGACAAGACGAGGATAACCCATAAGAATATAAGTACTTAACCAAATGAGGAGTACGAGAATACTACCTTTTGTTGTATTCACATACGGTGGACAAGGACTTTTGAAGGAAATAACTAAAGCAAAACTAAATGTTACTGATCCTATTAAGATCATCAGCAGTAAGTAACGTTTGCC
>CAJNOL010002490.1:478-37889 GCA_905250125.1 Rotaria sordida | reverse complement strand
TGTTTCAATTTTTTCCAATGATTTAGCTTGATCACTGACAAGCATAATACTTTCTGGTTTTGTTGTACTCATGGTTAAAATAATGTTGAATATACCACTTGCTTAATACCATAGAAACTAGACACTTGACGTGCTTGGAGCGGTTGGCCATCAATAGTATTAGTTGTTAAATTAGTTGACGCGACTGATACATTTGAAGTTTCTAAAATGATAAAAAATAAATAAAAAATAAATCATTTCTAAATATTCAGTATGTCTAAAATAATTTATTGATCCTTGGTAATTTTATATTTAATAAAAAGTTCTTACGTTTCACTTTTGGCTTTGGTCGTTCTTTGGTTCGAACTGTGATTGTTGGAAGATGTGTCGAACAGACTACAGCACTTCGTTCACCAGTTTGTATAATGAGTAGCACGGATGAAGTGCATAAATCTTGCTGATGATCATCCGTTTCACCAAATGATGATAATAAGGCAAATGAATCATATGGTAATACAGGCTAGATTTACATTGGTTTGAAAAGATGCACGAGAAGGAGAAGGTTGAACAGGTATTGAAAATTCTACAATAATTGTTGGATTATAATTTATCGGATTATGAGTACAATTATTCTATGTTATATGCAATCAGGTGTGAGAAAACAATCATTGACTTTTTATCCGTCAACTGACTTCATGTTGGTCGAGTTCTGTTAAAGCATACATACGTGCACAATAATAACAGCTTGCTTTGACTGCAATAATTAGAGAAAAAAAAACAAATTAGCATATTTATTTATTATAGTTTCAATCTACCTTGATAGTCGTCGAGGTGCGCTAGAATCTGTCGTAGGTGTCGATGATATTGAATTTGATTTGTGTGGAATAGGTGGAAGAGCACGAGGTGTTGGCGGTTGAATTGCAGATGAGACATTAACGGTGGTGATTGAAATGACTGCATTACTAGTACTACTCCGAGCGCTTGGTGGACGACTTTGTTGTCTTATGCTAGATGGTCTATTCGACCGAACAACTCGCGTTGGAGCTGGAGACAATATTGTTATTGTCAAACTCGCTATATTTGAATTGTTCAATTTTTTTTTTAATTCTCAAATTAATTACAATAACTTTTGTCAAATAGTCATAGCTTTACCGTAGAAGCAGCCAACATGTTTCGTAACTAGCGAAAATTAGGTTTTTTAGTCCCTGTTCCAGAAAGACAAGTAACAATTATTGTTCAAAGTTTATTTGTACGGTTTGTAGGATATGAAGGCCGATTATCTGCTATAACTTGGGTACGAACATCATTATCATTGAAAATATTAGGCCAATACATAGCCCCATTATTATATACCTCAATCATAAGCATACCTATTGAATACATATCGGATTTTTCAGTATAAGTTACTGGGTTACTGTTCTCTAGAATTTCAGGTGCGGCTGTACATGTTACAACGGTCTATTGTTAATAAACATAAATTATCATTAATTTCAATTTAGTGGTAACTTCCATAATTGTAGTCGTTGAAGTAGCACTAATAACTGAAGAATAAATTGAACTAAATCGACTTAGACCAAAATCAGTAAGTTTCATTCAATTATATTTTATTTCATTTGGATTAAATCGAAACATGAGTACATTTCGACATGCTAAATCTCCATGTACAATTTGATTGTAAACTACAAGAAAATAAATTATAGTAATCAACTTTTTTTTCTTATTATCTCACCAAGAAAAATCATAGCATCATGAATTTAAATAAATATTTCTTCAAGAATTTTATCATTAGGTAATTCTTATTGATCAGGCAAAAATTCAAAAAGACTTTCTTCATTAACATTAATGATGTAGTATTCGGTATAATGTCGTACAATGTGTGAATGTCGACTGAGTTTAAAATAGAATGAAGCTTCTTTTTGAGCACGTGCTCCATCAATTTGTAATATGATAATTGATGATCATTGTTCTTGAGTAATCCATTCAGCTTTATAGATTCTTTTGCCAAATATTTGAAAAAGTGCTCGTTTATCATGTCGAATATCAATACCTATTTTAAATTTATGATTTTTACTTTGAATATTATTTTCAAAATCATCTACTACTTTTTTTATAGTAAGATTTGGACGTAAAGGATCAATACTCAATGGTTGTCGTGTAGGAAGACTCGTTCCATTTAGATGAATCCATTCTGTAATAGCTGTTCGTTCATATATATGACCATCTTCAGTTAAAACAGGATCTTCAAATAATTGTAAACTGCTTGGACATATTAATGCTGTTTCTAAAGAACTTAACATTATTTCAACACAATTTGATGTTAATTCGATCGTCGAAACTTTAGCTGTACTCATTTATTCGTTCATTCGTTTTAACATATTGCGAAAGAAAACAACAGTACAAATTTAACGGTTTTTTTCCAAGTGACCTATACTATTGTTCGATGTTTTCAATAAATAAGACTTCGCAAAAAACTACTTGTGCGTCATTTGTTTATTAACATTCGTTCTTTTCATCAAGAAAAATTCAATTTACTTTTTGTTTGAATTCATAACTACATAAAAAAGAAAAGACTAACATTCATATAATATATTGATTATTTAGAAAAATATATCTCAACAGGAACCCAATGTGAAAACAGCAGACTTCAATATATATGAAAAGTTGTCAGCGTAATCCCTGTTGAATTAAAATGTGAAACACGATGTGGCTATTTTTGATAATCACAGAAAGATTATTTTTTTCTATCTATTTTAGAACATATTTCTTCACCATCCTTTTACTTAATTCTTCAGAAATGTACTAAGGAAGTAGTTCATAGATTAGAACGAGACATTATTGATTTATGATCTGTGATGATATATCAACAACGTCTCTCATGTTCTGTGACGCGAGAGGTGATGAAGTCATGGCCTTGCTAAAATGTCTGTCACGATCTGTGATGAAAGAACTTCAAGACTGAAGTCTTTGCTGTTGCCCTCACATGATTGTCTTATGTAACGGTAAAAAAAAAAACATTTTCGAACGTAGATGATCAAACTATCAAAATCATTAACATCTAGAAATAAATGATAGTTAATTACGAATAGTGAAAAAAAGTGAATGTATTTTTTGCTTCAGTCAGAATGAGGTCAACATTTTTCAATTATATGTTGCTATCAATAATTTCATTGTGAATAACCATACGATAGTATAGACAAACAATGATCAAGCTAAATTATCATACACACTATTTAATCAGAGAGAAGAGAAACGACATAAATTTACATGATCAGAATGAAATTGATGTTGTTCTTAATTGTTTTCATGTTTCTTGAGAATGAGATGAACACATTCTTTCCATATTCATTATTTGATAAACATACTCGAAAGTCTTTTATTGACTATACTTTTTGTTAACATAGTTAAGTAATCATAGTAATCCTTGATAGTATTAAGGAATTTTGTTGCGTGATTATGTTTCGAATTCATATGTATGTGATTAATTTTTTGTGTTTTTGTCATTCACTAATTTCTTTTTTGATGTTGTCTTCGATTAATTAACTAACTTCTAATACCGTCAAGATAAGATGATTAAAAAAGAAAAGCAATGATTTTATTAAGCCAATTTATTCCAATATTGAAACAAAAAAGAACATTATTCGTAATTATCTTAAACAATCAGTTTAAGCTTGTTAGAACAAACTTAATATTATCTCTTACTATTTGCTATTTCACCACATTCTCAAAATTCACTTATCGATTCAAACATGTCTTCAAACAAGAATCAAAAATGGTCATCTCCAGTTTCACTTACGAAACTTTTTTCTCGTATTACACGTACACTTTCATTTTCATCTAAGAAACGGCAACAATCATTGAAGAAAACGAATAAAGTTTGGTCAAAGCCACAATCGATTCCAACGGTAAATTATTATTTGTTTTTGTTATTATTTCTCTAGTTTCTCTTTTATAGAATACTTTATTCGCTCCAAAAAGTGTTCCTATTATTCGTCGTCAAGCACCACAACTCATTGCACAAATTCTTTACAACGATAATAGTCGACCAGGAAATTGTTATCAACAAGCTATGCATGTAAATATGTATAACAAGATTAATTTTGAAGAAAATGATGATGATGATGATGATAACTATTCTCGCTATTCACTTCAACCTAATTTATCACTTTTTAATATTAGCTCAGATAATCTTCATTATCAACGAGAAGAATGTTATGAACAAATTCCTCAACAACAAAATTGGCTTGACAATATTTTTCACTCAACCAAAATTGAACATTCTTAAAATTCTTTTTTTTGTTTACTATTTAATCATTATCATAATTAATTTTTCTGTTATTCTGTAGTTTTCATGAATAAACTTTCTTCTAAAATGATACAAATATAGTTTCATGGTGTTCTGTATCAATAGTGATTCTTCAATCATTCAGTTGACATGTTCATCTCATGTGTTGTTTTCTTCTAGATGAATTAACTGTGAGAATGACCAAATTCAGGACAAAGATGAGATAATTGAAATTAGTTAAGAAGAGTATCTATGGTCTCTTATACTTTTTAGTGCATATAGCTGTACAAAAAATAGAGTATAGATAATTAATTGAAACAGTATTGCGACGTTTTCTTTCTTTTTAAGTATTTTCTATTTGTTTTGTTTGCTGATAGTTGAGAAGATAAATATGTAGCTGCCCAAGGATCAAACGAGTCGATCGAAGTTCAAGAATGAAAAAATTTGTTTTTGCACAAGATCTTCTGGTACAAACTCAGTAACTTGTTGTTATACGGATAATACATAATAACAAATGTGAATTAACAACAAGTAATGAACAATTCCTAGTTCTTTTTACTAAATCTGAATTGTTTGTATTTACTTTATGAACTTAAAAGTCAAGACTATGTAAAAAAGAACCATCTTTCTTTTCTTTTCATTAGTTATGAAGTTTTGTTTGCACCACAAGATCTGTTATTTTACACTGCTTTGTGAGCAATATATAAAACAGCACGTAGAGTTGGACACTGCAACTAATACTATGCTTTGCGCTAATAAAAGGACCGATAGTTGAGTAAGAAATTGAATAATTTCAGATCCATTATGTTCTTCCACCGTATATCAACTAGAATCGATGTCAAAAGCATTTGAATCATTGTAACGTAAGATGAAGCGAAGAGTCACGGTAGTGTATTAATTTTACAATATTGAAAGAGAATAATTATAGTTCACATATTAAATTGTTCTATTATCCTTAACTATTTGTGATAGACTGTATTGTCGAATACAATGTTTCGTATCATTTCTCATCGATGGAAAAATCGTTAGAAACCAATAAAACGAAATACAATTGAATATGATCTTCTTTCTTCACAGTCGGACAAACCGTCTTGTTTATCTTATTGGAAGTCTATATCATGTTTGATGTGTAACTATTAAACAAATTTCATATTCTAGTTTACTACTTAGAAAAGTAGTTCATTACAACGGTATTTCAATGTGTATCGTTTCAGATAAAAAAGTTCGCTTCTATTTAAAATGTGAGAAGTCGATATGGAATGCGAGAATATTTATTATAAATTATCAAAAAAAAAAAACCTAAACTATCGATAGTTGTTATCTTACTATTCATTAAATGTTTTTTTTAAAAATCAAAATGCGAGATTAAATAACAAATAAAAACAACAAGAAAATTAAGAAAAAATATTTAAAACAATGACCATTTAGTCGTTTTCATTTTTGATTCACTGGTTGTTAATTGCACGGCTTTGCCTGATTTTGACCAAGCATCAGCTCCATGTGTATCTTTTGGAGGTTCAATATCCGCTCGTTGACGTTTCTTGTCTTCTGTTGAAACTTTATAATACTCATCTCGTTGACGTACTAAATCTTCATTTATTTGTCCATCTTGTAAAAATGCCATCATTAATTGTGGAACACCCAAAGGAATTGTATCACCACGATCAATTTGCCATGCTATATATAAAATAATTTTTTTTTTTTATTAATCTTTTATTTTTCTTTTAATTAATAAGAATTTACTATGAAAGGTTTTTCCATATGTATTAATTAATTCTTTCATGACTTCTTTTTCAGCTATATCTGGTACACCTGGTGTAATTAATTCACCACTTTTAACTTCATATACATGTGAGTGCCATAGTTTCTTTTCTTCTGGTGGTAATTGATTAAAAATTTTTTCTGAAATAATATATTCAATACCAATAAGACGTGCATCTGCACGATCACTATCATAAATAACACATTGACGAACATCTTGATTTATATGTGAACAATAATGATGAGCAATCAATTGACGATTAAGTTCACCTATAATCCAAAATGAAAATTAAAAAAATGCATAAAAGACAAAGAATTTTTACCAGAATAAAAATGAAAACCACACACATGTTGATGAATTGAATTTATTGGAGCAAAATGACCCTAAAAATAAAAAGTTGTTAGCACAATTCCTGCGATATTAAAATATCAAACACGATATAGCTGTTGTTACTGGTTGAGATTCAAAATTTTATCTATGTACTTCAACACTTCTTTTAGATTATGTTTCACAAAATTTATTCTCTAACTATACATTAATTAAAATATACATACGGCCATACGAGCACCCATATCAAGAATACGTCCTACAATTATAATATAAAAACAAAGAATTCATTTATCATTCGAAATGTTTTTCTTCTATATGATACCTTTCATAGTCATCTTTGATCCAGGTGTTTGTTCACCATGTTGATGTTGATTTGCTACTGGAAACCATTGTAAGAGTTTTGCAGTACTAATACCTGCTCCAAATGCAAGTGCATAACCTAATAATTTCTGCATAGATATCTACAAGTCGATATAATACGTATTGTTTCTTTTTTTTTCTCGAGTAATCAATTACACAAACACAAGAAAACTAAAGCAATTATACATTTTGAATACGTATATATAAACACAAAAGAGAAAAAAAAAACCACAACTATTATATATTTTTTTTTTCTAATGAGCCGTTGTTTTATGTAAAAGTAGTCCTGCTACTGAACCTCGTTCATTCATAGCTGTTCGTAATCGATTTTCTTTTTCGACAAGTTCTTCATAACGCATTAACTAAAAATATTATTCAATATAGAATCTAGAAAATATTATTATAATACTTCATGTAATCGTTCAAGATCAATTTGAGCACGATGCTTTCGATCCCATTTAAAATGTTTTGAACATAATCGTTTTTGAACTGTACATAAATCATCTGATACTTCAAATAAATCTTTCTCTAATGGACAACCACATGCTTCATCTGGACCAATCTATTCATAGAATTTAAATATGAAAAGAAATTTAAGAAAATATAATTTTATTTTGTTTTTTACTTTTGGATCTCGTGAATGTTCTGGACAAATAACTTTAAGTCGTTTACAATAAAGATTATTTGTACGATCATAATTATCACAAAATAAACCTTCAATATTAGATTTAACATTTGATCCATATGATACTTGACTTTCAAACTAAATAAAATAAATTATTAAAAAAAAAAAAAACAAAAATAAGAAAAATTTCTTCACTCGAATAAAACATTTATCAATATGACGTGTATAAGATTTTTGACTTATTTCTTGATTACATAAAATACAAAAATACATTCCATCAGATTCATCATTCGTTGTATCAATTTTCTAAAAAAGAAAATAGAATAAAAACAATATTTAGAAAAAAAAAAACAAATCAATAATCAATATATTTACATTTGTATCTTTAATCGCTTTTAATTGTTTTCCACGTTCAATTATTTCATTTAATTTTCGTTGTCGTTCATCAAGTACTGATAAACGTTGTTTTATGTCTTCAATTTCAGTTCGAATTTCATCAATAGCTTTTTTATTTAAAGTATCAGCAACAGATGGAATTGTTTGCCATTGCATTAGACGCATTGGAAGAAATTGAAGAAGACGACTAATAGAAATACATATTACATATGTAATACAGTAGTAGACAAAAGTCTCCGCTCTATTTGGTCTCGGCTTCTGTATGTACCAGAAGTCTGAGAATTTTTGTACACGTACTTCATCAAGAATATAGGTCGTTGGTATTATGGCACCGTTATTGGTTAATTACAACGAGAGTTATGATGGACAATAGCAATTATTTTGCTCTGAGAATTATTAACCTAAAAAAGACTGCCTAGAAAATTTTGCGTTATTTCTTACTAAAAATATGACTAATTCTTGATATTTTTACATGTAGCTGAAGTTCCATCTACGACCTTTTTTCACCCAAAAAATAATCTAATTTGCTCGAATATTGGTGTTTCTGTATCCTCGCAATTGACAAGAGTATTATCTACTTTTTATTTCTTTTTAGTGTAAGATTCGCTTCTGAAACTTGTATACAATAATGTCTAACTGTAGACAAAGCTTCTCAAAAAGTTTGAACTCGTTTTATTGAACTATCATTGAGTTATTGACCTCTAAAAGGCAGTGGATGGTTTCTTTTCATAACAATAATCATAATAAAAATGAACATAGTCTTTGAAAGGATTGATGAACTTCAATGAAATTAGTAATATCGATAGCTGCGACATATTGCGCAGTCGACTGATACAAAATACTCTTTCTTTCCAGGATCATGAGGCTGACAAGAAATATAAGTGACATCCATCATAACTTCCTTTGTAATAAGCAATAACGACACTGCAATGGCAATGATTTACATTCTTGGTAAAGTGCATGTACAAAAATTTTCAGACCTACAGCACACATAGTGGCCGAGATTGACTGGGATGAAGACTTTTGTCTACTACTATATATATGATAATATTATAATCAAATTCTTAATACTTTCGAGCTAGTTCTAAACCACATTTGTTCGAACAATATTTTGATGCAGGACGTGCTTCGAAAAGACAACCTGGTCCGTAACATTGACGAGATGTTTTTTCATTGATACGATTACGTCGTCGAGCACTAAGATTTTTTGTATCTTCCTGAATAGATATTTCAAAAACTGATTTTCTTTTTTCTTTTTGCGAAAAGAAAAATGACTAACTTCATCATTTAATTCTGACCGTGGTTCACGTTTGATAGTAGTCATACCACTACTACTAACATTTCTTTTTCGTTTTTCACTAGTTCCAATATTTTTTGTTATTAATGAACGTTTTGTTGTGTTTATCAAATTTTTATTTGTTTGTTCTTGTTCATCACGTGAAAGTAAAGCTTCATATTGTACAGATTGAATACCGGTCGATCGAGGTACTCCAGAAGTATTTCCATGTAATACTTGCTGTTGTCGAGACATGACATTGGTCGATGATGATGATGAGTCTGATTGATTACTAGTTGAATCATCATTAATAAATTGATCCATACTACTTGAATGTTCTCTAGTCTTTTTATCATTCTATGGAAAATAATTTTAAACATTGATTATGCTTACGTGAAAATCATCTGAATTGAGATCTGTCGTTTGAGCTCACAAGAACATCTTGATGAGACTAGCAGAAGCCTAGAAATGTTCGTTTCCATAGACCTTTGAAGATAAATTCTGATCGTTTTACTGAATTTTCGGACAAGTTTTAGGCATATACTGAAAAATAAAATAAAAAAAGGATTCCAACGTCAAATTCGCTTCTTGGATACATTAAATGATCTGTACAATACTCGAAAAGTTTCAGCTGGAAAGAATGTTTCTTTGTCAGAATATTGAATTTCCAAGAAATAATCGTTTACTACAGACATGTTACAAAAAAAAAACTCGACAAACGACGATTCTTTGCGATTGAAACTTTCAGAATATTCTATGAATCATTTGGCCTATCTATGAGCAGAGTTTTATATCGAAATTCTGCTTTTTCGATTACGCACTATACTCGTAAGACTGAATCAAAAATTCAGTAGAACAAGTATAACTCTTCTTCAAAGATCCACGGGGACGAACTCTTTTGAGGCTTTTTCTAGTCTCATTAAGATGTTCTCGTGGATCTCACATGAATTCAAATGATAGATATCAGTTCGAGTGATTTCCTCGTTAGTTGATTTATTCTTCAGCTTACAGTTGCTATTTCATTTTGTTTTTGCATAGAAATTAATGAAGGATTCAATAGTTGTGCTTCTTTTTGTAATCGTCTCTAAAGTTAAATGTATAGGAAAAAACGATGTCAAAAGTGGAAAATAAATTTTACTTTAATGCATTTGCTTAATTTTTCTTCAATTTCCTTTTGTGGTTTATTATATCTGATTTGTAAACTGGGTGTTTTATCTATAAAAAAAAAAAAGAATATTTACAGTAAAATTTCTCTTAATGAACATTCTAGAAGTACAGAGTCTACTCGCGTATATCATCAGTGCTTATTGGGTAAAATTTCGAAGATATAATCGTACAAACAAAACTGTTAGCTAGGCAAATTTGAGACGAAGAAATGTTTTTCTTTGTTATATAAGAACACAAATTTTGTATACAACTTTTCGAATTTCAGTTCGATAGAAAGCAATAATACTATTTATTGTAATTTTCTGTGCACTTTATTACTTTTTCGAATTAGAATTATTCTAATGAATCGATCATTAATAAAAATTAGTCTCTTTTTAATATAACTTTATGTATATGGCCAATAGGACTGTCTTCTTTCATCTTTCTTGATGATACAAACTAAATAGAGAAATCAACTTTGCCTTTGACAGTTGAACGGATTTTTGAAAAATTTTTCTTCAATTAGCAAAATTTTCCATTTGAGCGACCGATTCTTTACCTCTCTTATAGGATCAGTCTTTGATTCTAAGTGCAAACTAATTTTTTCGTAGCAACTGTACCCATTGACTTTGTCAATATGAGTATCACGAGAGGGCGCTGCATAAACGAATCCTATAATTGGAGGTTTGGAGATCATTTTCACGGCTTCGATTGGTTTCATGATTGAATATTATGAAAATAGAAAAAATAGATGCAGAGATACTATTTCCAGAAGTACTTTTAATTTGTGAGCAAGCTATAATGAGCTTGATTTAAAAAGCAAACAATGAATTTTTAAGTAAAAGAAAAATAATGCGGTTTGTCCGATCGTGAATGAAAGAAACAGTTTTAAGAATCATCAATGATTGTACATTGGAGTGGTTTGTCACTCAAAAATTGTAAAATATGTCACTATCGAATGTTTCATTGTTAGAGTACTGAACTACGATGAAATATTATCGATGCGTATCTGGATTCGAATGCTTTCAAATAGTTGTCTATTCTAACTTTTTCTCAACGTGTTTAAACTGAATCTCGAGAGAATATTTGAAGATGATCTAGTTCGAACTATCTAAAGAATTGAAAGTAGTAAGAAATATTTGAAACAAAAAAACAATAAAGAGCACTTAAAAGAAGACAAGAGATAGGAAGTAGTGAAGATGATGTTTAGCTTTGTTTTGTGCTTGACATCCTCTAAAATGATCGTTCTGTTATACTGAATGATTTTCACCAGTCTTAAAGATGTTCACAATGAAGAGACTTTACTGTACATAAGTTATTTAACTAATGAAAAAGATTACTTACGACGACATTGATGACAAAAGAAATTTTCTATTCTTGCTGATTCTTTTTCACTAATTCCAATACATAAACCATGATACCATATATTGCATGCATCACATGCACTAAAAAATTTTCATATGAAAAATAAATTCTAGAAAAATATTTTTCTTTTTTTCATACATCATAAATGTTGAACAATCACTTGATCGACAAAGACAATAAAGTACTTGACCATCGCCTAAACTTGAATTTGATAATGATTTATGACTAAACGATCCTGATGAATGTTTTGAATTTATTGTTGACATCTAAAATACAAAAAAAAAAATATATATACATATATACGTTTTTCTTAATCTTTGTTTATTTATTCTTTGGAAAACATCTAATTATCAAAAGTCAAGTAATAATTGCATAAGAATTTTTTCAAAATGTTGAATATCAACATGAATTGTTCCTTCTGATGATGCTTGTTGAATTGTACGTGTAAATGCTTGATGAATAAATATAAATATTAATTCTGTAAAATATTTCACCATATCACTTGATAAACGTGATGATTTATCTTCAGGTAAAAAATGTTTTAATAATTTGGCAATAAGTTCTGTTTTGATATATTCATTATTACGATTATTTATTTCATCCATCTATAAAAACAAAAAGAAATCTACGATCGATAAATAATTATTTAGGATTTATTTATTTATTTATTTATTTATTCAAATATATATAATAATATCAAGTAAAAAACAAAAGAAAAAATCTAGAAAAATCAAACAAAAATTTAATAAAAATTAACAAAAATCTTGAATCTTACTTAGATTTATTGCTCCTATTATTGTCGATTGAGAATCAAACTGTTCAATTGATAATGTATTATTATCAAAACATTTTTCATTTAAATTAGATAAATAATCAGGTAAAATTAATAGTTCATTTTTAGCTGCATTGAATATTGGAAATGAACCTTCATTACAAAATTCACCTGTCTTATCATCGAGATCTAATGACCACATAATTACACCGCCATAACCATGTTCTTTTAAAAATTGCATCTAATTCCAAAAGAGAAAAACAACACGTAAATTACCATTCGATTTTAAAAAAAAATATTTTTCTGTTTCTACTTTTAATGTAACACTTCGAATATTATCATAACCAATCCATAATGTTTTACTTGATACATATGGAACACTCATTTCACGATGCCAATAGACACGATTACTTGGATTTTTTTGAATCAATTCACAAATCTTATTTATTATATAAATGAAATATATTCAAATTTATTAAAAATCAAAAATTTACTTCATAATAAGACAAAACACCTGCTTCTCGTGTATATTTTCCAGGTTCAGCAGCACCTGCTTTTAATCCAATCGATGATTTTTTCTTTCGCATCGATTTATTATTAGTTATACCTGGTTCTCGAAGTAATGAAAAAGCTCTTCCTGAGTAAACAATTTATTGTAAGAAAAAAATAAAGTATAAAATAAGGATAGAAAAAAAAAGAGAAACTGACCATAAGCTGAAAGACCAATATTAAGTTTTTCTTTTGAACAACCTAATTCAACCCATACATTCATTGAACTATTTATATTCCATTCACGAAATTTTTTTCTTTCTTTACGCATTCCATATAAAGGACTATTATGTCCAGTTTTACCTTCCCAACTACCATGATAATCATCTAAACCAAGAAAAAAAAGAAAAAAAATTTGTTATTAAATTACTTACAAGTCATTACAGATACAAAATCAAAATATCTAAGGAAAATACAAATTCATAAAATCTATTAAATTATAAATAATATCTTACTTGCAAACTTTTTTAACTTCATAACCAGCTTCAATTCGATGTCGTGCTGCAGCTACAAGAAAATTTTTAATTATTTATTAGATTTTTCATAAATAATTAAAATACCTGTAGCACATGTTAGTAATAATCTTTCTTTTCCTGTTTGTGTAGCTTCTTCTTGAAACATTTCACTCAATTTCTATTTCATATTATATTTTTAAAAATGTTCATTCTACATATTTCTTTTACCTTGACTAATTTCGTATATCCAGTTTTAGAATGAGGTTCTGCACCTTGATCTTTTGCACCTGGATATTCCTATTTAAATAAAAAATATTTTCAATTATATTTAAAACAACTATTCACATAATCTCTGTATGATTGGAATGTAAAACACGATGTAATTGGTGTTACTAATCACATGAAGGTTATTTTATTCTATCTATTTTGGGACATATTTCCTCACCATACTTCTACTTAATCCTCCAAATATGTCATAAGACAGTAGCTAATTTACAGTCTGGGACAAAAGTAGTCACTTCCCATGAATTGCTACTATTCTTTATGATATAGAACTAATATTTTGAGTGTATGCATATGACAATAAATTATGATCGTAAGCACCATCAATTCGCCCTCCATCGGTTCATATTTACTGGAGTTATGGATTCATACAGCTTCTTTCCCTTGTGAAAAACATATTCAGCGAAAATATGTACACAAAAAGTTTTTGTTCGTTGTTTTGCTATTTCATAAGTTTTACTACGCTTTTCTTCTAGCGCTAAAGGTAGTCTCAAATTTCTATTTTAATATCTAGTCAAGATCTTAATAATTAACATACTCTGAAATAGTGAACTCATGTCGTAGCACTAACTTGACTTTATTCAATGTTGCGGATGTAAAACTTTCAAAACAAATTTGTCGTTTCATCGGAACTTTCTAGTAAAATTTTTAAATGAATTAATCATGGTCATCATGAAAAAGACGCAGGTTACTAAAAGCCGACATATGCACTTCAGCACATATTTTTCATGAGAAAAGAAAATATATCAGCTATTTTAAAGTGATTTCTAATGAAATTAGGACTAGAAATAGCTACCACATTGTCCTTTCGAATGAAGAATTTGACAAAGATATTTCTGACAATATGATTGAGAGAAAGTGACGTCGAAATAATAACTCCAATACATGTGAACAGATCGAGGGCGGATCACTGTTTGCGATCAAAACTTATTGTCGCACGCATGCACTCAAAAACTAAGTTCAATATCATAAAGAACAGTAACACTTTCTACAAGTAGCTATTTTTGTCCAGCACTGTATTATTATGAGACATTATTAATATATGATCTGTTATTGTATATCAACAACACCTGCCACTGTCTGTGATGAGCCGTTCCTCACGTATCTATTATGTATGTAGGGGACACATTGTGCATTTTTTGTATGGCAAACGAACATGTGATTGTCTTGCTGGGAAATGGATTGATTTGCTCAGAAATCATTAGATATGACACAGAAAAGCATTTTTAAGCAAAAATAAAGTTTTTTGGGCGAAAAATGTGTGAGGGTATCCTTGATCTCATCTTTTTCATGAAAATATTTTTCTTCAAAATTGTTTTGTGTCATATATCCTTCGATGCAGTTTAATGTACCGACTCCGAATATACTATTTTTTGTCAATTAAATATTTTTCTAAAGTCAGAAAAAACTGAGAAAAAAATGTAGGTTTTTTGAAAATCTACTGTACAATCCAGGAATGTTTGCGCTAACGGGGATTATAGACAGTAGACAGAAGAATATTCTGAAAAAACCTGGAAGTTGAATTTTTCATTTTACAGGACTAGTCGTTCGGATAACACTAGAAAAAAAACATTATTTTTTTCTCTAGAAGTTAAATGTGTAAATTAAAAAATATTTTTTTTAACCATTGTATAGAGCTCGGCTTGGAGACTCTGAACCGGTTTTTCAGTTTCTTTGAGAATTGTAACAAAATTATTTATACCATTAAGTAGGCTATATTTCGAAGTATATTTCCCTATATATAAATTTTGAAAAAGTGCAATTTTCATCTTTAGTCAAATGTCTGCCTAGATGTGGACTGTGGAGAAGTAAATTCCTATCTCTATACTTCAACATTCCTTTTACATCGTGTTTTACAAAAATTATCTATAATAATTTACCCAATCTAAATCTAATCCATCAAATTTATTATCTCGTAAAAATTTTATACTATTATTGACAAAAGTTTTTCTAAATGGAAAAAAAAAGGAATTTTCTATTTTAATAAAATAAACAGCAATCATACATATTAGCATCATTTTTTGATACATCATTAAATCCACGTGATGCATGTGTCCATCCTCCAACACTCAATAAAACACGTAGATCAGGATTGATTTCTTTAAGTGTTAATAAACGTTCATACATGCCTTTTGAATTTAGAGTCCATCCTTTTAAATCATCTTCTTCATATGGTGCTAATATTAAACTTTCGAGTACTTTACCAAAGGCAAAATTAATATGTGTACATAAAAATGGATCAATATCTTCGGGAATTAAATGACTTATATTATCAGTTCGTTTAGCTGCCCAATTAGCAAAATAACAACTAAATTAAAAGAATTTTCAATAAACAATCATAATTGATATAGACTTACACACGTCGATATACAAATTTTGATTGTGATGTATCATTTTGACAATTTGCTTGAACTAAAATAAAAATAAATTCGTTTTTGTTGTTATTTTGTATTTATGAATCATTACCTTGATTAACTATTATCCATATAATCATGATCAAAGAAGTTAAAATACTTGTCATCATTGTACATCCAATAAACAATGACAATCAAAACTTTTACCTTGTTGATGTTCATCATTCTTTTGTTAAAATCAAACAATTTATTCTAATCTCTATTGGTAAATAAATACAAATGAATGTGTGTATGTGTGTGTGTGATGTTTGCAAACAAATGATTGATAACATCCAATGTGAAAACAATAAATGTATGATGTGAAGTCTTGACAGACAGAAAAAAATAATTTATTTTGATCATCAATTTGAAACATTAAAAATCGAAAAAACAAGTCGAATTACAAAAGGTGAAAGACGTACAATAGCTGCACATTCAAAAATTCCAAATAAAACTCCAGCTAAAACATCTGATATATAATGACGTCCTAATAAAACACGTGATGCAACTACAGCACTTAACCAACTTATAATAACTAAACCTGGAATTTGTTGAAAAAAAAGAAGTTTTTATAAAATAAAAAAGTAGAAACACAGCTCGAGATGTATGACCACTTGGAAAAGAAAATTTATCTGGTCCTATTGAAAGAACATCATCATGATTAATCATTGGTCTTGGACGACGTACAAACCATTTGGTTGTACCAATAACAGCAATATCAAACATAAGTCCAGTAAATAGTAAAATATAACGCATAGCTTCAGTTATTAATGGATAATTAATTGCAATCATAATAATTGAATAAGGAATCCATACATAACCGGAACCAGAAAATTCTAAAACAATAATAAATTTTCTTAAATAAAGATATGGAGATGTCAATCGACCACATAAAGCCCATTGAATTGATAAATCATGATCATATGTATTTAATGTTTTTAACATCTGAAAGATTTTTTTTTAATAATGTATTCTATATATTGATTAAGAATTTCTTTTTTTTTTTTTGAATGATAAACCCAATAGTAAAGACATACACTTAATTTAACAAAAAGCAATAAAAAGATAAGAAATAAGATAGATTTTTCACTCATATTATGGAAGCACGAGATTTTTTGATTTCTTTTTTTTTTGTGTTGTGTGCATTAAAATAAATATTATTTAAGATAGATATCTAGCGAATAAGAAAGAAATGCAATATCAAACATTTTTATCACTATCTTCTTTTGTTATTGTTTGCGATAATGGTGAAGATATTACAGCAGTCGTACAATTAACAGTTGTTGTTGGTAAATTATTACTTATACAACACGGTGTTGAACAACGTGATGATAAAAAATTTTGATTTTGACCATTTGTAGCTGCAAAATCACAATGATCAAGCATTTTGAGTAAATCAGCTGGTGATGGACCGCCATTATGATGTTGAGACGATGAAGATGATAATGAAAGAGAATTTAAATCTGAACTTGAACTAAGTTCAATAGCAGTTGTTAAATCAAACAATTGAATAGAACCTATTATGAAAAATAAATTCGTTCTTTTTTTTTTTTGGTTTTGTCTTTTAAGTTATTTAAACAAACCGTTGTCATGACCAGTAAAAATAAATCGACGAGGACGCGTACTCAGTCTTGATGGTCCTTCACATTCATGTATTGTAAAACAACTAATCGGAGAACTATCTACAGATCGAACAATAGCGACTCGTTTCCCTATAAACAAAAAAAGATATTAGTTTTATTTCTGTATTATAACATTTGCTTTTAAGTGCATCGAAAAAATTTTTCATCGAATTTTGATTCACGAATGGTGCTAACAATTTGTTGTGAAACACAATCTAAAAGGAGTGTTCACAGTATAGAAGTAGAAATTTACTTCCTGCTTAGACGTGACGCAGATATTTTAGGATTACCGTTATGTTCTCATGGTCTATGATAGACGTAATCGTGAGACCAAACCCTATTGCGAAGGATTATCTGAAGTTCGTCAATAGGACTTTCACCATTGACGAACGTCCACTGGACTCGCACCAATGAACGTTCCCTGTACTTTGGTCGATTTGCCAAACTTCACTGATCTCACCAATGCAAGCGTCTCTTTGATAAAGGATATAGAGTAGAAATTCGCACCTTCCCTCAAACTCTTCTCCATAGATCGTGACAAACGTTATTCATATACGATCATAAATTGTATATCAACAATATATTATTATAATCAATGAACTAATTTCTTATTGTATTTTTGAAATATGAAATACAAGAACAGTAAAGAAATTTGTCCCAAAATGGTTGGGATAAAACAATATCTCTGCTATTAGCAACAATAAACACATCGTGTTTCATATTTTAATACCATAGAAATTGCGCTAACAGCTTTTTTTCTTATTTTTGATTCGTTTGCCATCTATTCTCTTCTATGTCTTCTTTATTCAAGTATTTTTTAACTCAAAGTTGATTTGACCATATCCGAACACACTCTGGTACCATCAATAAATTACACTTCAATAGCATTGGGCATAGTTCTCACATGTACATTGCATTCATACTGCTCTACGACAGTTGATGAAAATCTTATTAGCGAAGAGTGGGAGTCGATTACAATTATCATTTTTACCAGTAAGTTAAAATTCATAAATTGAAATCTATAGTGATGAATCCTTTCTTGTACAATGTCAATAGTCCTATTGTATTTTACATTTTAAACCAGTAGAGGGTTCTACTAACAACTTCTCTATTTACAATTATCTATTCATTTCAAAATAGATATTATATTATAGAAAAACTTTTGTCTAAGAATATAAATATACCTGTTGAACAGAATCTGACATAAATTTGATTTGTTTCAAATGGTACTACTTTTTGAACAAAAACTTGTTGATCATCACGATCACCATATGGTCCTAAATTAATCAATACTTTCTTTTCATTCTATTTTTTCATGTATAATTCTTACCAATATCCTAAAAAACAATGAAAGAAAATGAATGAAAAAAAAACAGGAAAAACGACAATCTTACATTGCCAGAAGTATAACTAGCTATTGATCGAGCTGGTTCAATAGATACAACACGATAGGAAGCAAGAGGTGTTGATCCTACAAAATATTGATTTTTATGAAAATTTATCAAATTAAAATATATAACCTGGTTGTGTTGAAATCATGCCACGAAAACGAGTAACATTCCATGTACGAACATGATTATTCGAAGCACATACACTAAACATTATATCAAAAATTTATTATAATCAATATCAAATAATTTTACCTAATTAAATGTCGCTCCGAAAGCATAATCTAGAAAATAAATAAATGAAACAAATAAATTAAATAATTTGATTTTCATTGATATAAACCTTTGTTACTGGACTACGATGTACACAAAATGTTTGAAAAAGTTGAGGACTAGACAAAATCGGATATCAAAATTTATATTATAAAATATTTGATAATTCATTACCCATGACCAACAGTTTCTGGATGTTGTACAACAATCCTTATAATACCAGAATTTGTGCCATAAGCAATTTCAATCCTATAAAAATACAATTTAATTTGTTTTTTTTTTTTTTATTTTGTCTTACCAATTGCCTGTAACACTTGTCTTTGGTGTTAAATAAACACTTAATGCTGTAATTGATTCACCAGCTGGATCTCTAAAAAAAGAAAATTTTTAATTATAAAATAAAAAAATTTTTTAAATTTTTACTTAAATATTTCTGTAATTAATAAATCATTATCTTTCATTCTCAATGGAAATTTTTGCATATCAAAATAATAAATTGATCCTGTTTCACTTCCAAGTAATAGAAATGTTCCAGCCTAAAATTGAAATTATTTTTTTTTCTTTTCTAATTAATAAAAAATTGGAAAAATAAAAATTCATACAGTATCAAAACTTAATATTCGTGTTAATTCTTGTGTTTGCCATTGTTGTGAAATTGAATGCCATACACCAACTTTTCTTTCATCACCTGTTGCTACTAATTGTGAATTAATAAAAAATAAATTATCAATTGGTCCACCAAATGCAAATGTTCCAAGAATAGTATGAATTGATGCATCAACTATATTCCAAAGGCGAACATTTGTTCGTACAGCAATAGCAAGAAGTTTTGATTCTCGAAGATTTGATGTTGATTCTTGACTTTGTTGACTAGCTGATGATGATGATGAACGAGCTGTTATAGCTAAACGATAAATATCATCAGATTGAACTTCAGATTCAAACATTATTTGCCATCCACTTGTATCTTTCATTTTATAACACATAACAACTAGAAAAACAAAAATTTATTTAAAATTATTAATAAAAATTATTTTGAACCATTATTTGAATAAGCAGCACTAATCCAATTATGATGTCCAGCAAGAAGAATAACACTTGCTGTTGGTGAATTTTGTGTTGGAGGATGATGATCAATAAATGCAGCTGGTTTTTGACGAAAATGTGATGATGATGTATTTGATTGATGTGTTGCCCAAAGAACTGAATCAGTTGATGATGCACGTGAATGTCCACGACTGACACTTGGTGCTGATGGACCCACAGAAACAAAGTCAGTCGATGAAGTTCTTTAATACAAAAGAAAAAAAGCCAATACTCCATAAAGAAGGTTTCAATAAGTGATATGCCGGCTAAGCTTTTTTGTATTCTATACTCTGACTGAGAGGAATTTTCTAATCCTTATCCTACTCTACCCTGCACATCTCTAATTTCAATCAGCTTTTTATGAGCAATAGAAACAACAGAATATTATAATGAATAGAGATTAAATTTTAAATTCTTTGCTTTATGCATATCTTCATAAGGAGCAATAACGGGCATTGATTCATGTTTTTTTTTTCTAGAAAGACTTTCGAAACAAAACTGAGTAGTATATAAAAATCGTTTTGAGTTTTTATTAATTAATCTGCAATTGTGGCATATGTTTTAGTTAATCTTATTCCATTGAAATATTCTCCATCTTAATTTACATAGTATTTGCATACGTTTATCATGAAAATTCAATATGATCAATTAAGAATTTTTGTATTTTGTTTTATTTATTTCTCATACCTAAAATCTCCTATTTGTGATGCACTACGATTTAATGTTTGTTGCATGATATTATTCAATCTTAGAGCAGTTCCAGGTCGAACTGAACTTGCTGGTTGAGATATTACTGGTTGACAAACAATTGGCTGAGCTGGTAATAATTGTGTTGATTCATATGAGATTTGTGTATTTGTTGAATGTGGAGGATTAATATAACCATTAAAAAGAACATCACCACATTGACTATGTTCAAGATCTTCACAAAGTTGTAAACGACGAATTAATGGTTGTACACCATAAAATTCACATTCATGTTTTAACATATGAAGATCACAACCATTGATGTCTATGTAATAAAAAAAAAGATCAAAAGAATATAAAGAGTATTCTAGAAAGTTTGAAACGATTTTTTCAAATTCATCGTTCTTGTATTCAACAAAAAACAAATTTTTTATAATATTGTATCTACTTACGAAAGAAAGATTCCAATTGTCAAATTTTACTTGCATTAGAACTACGTATATCATGTAGATCCTCACGAGCTATGAATACCTTGAAAAAATTCGGACTCATAGCTTATTACTACTGAGATGTTGTAGTTTTACGGTATTGTTTTGGTATTATGACGTGTCCTCACCCTTCAGAAATACTAGAAAAACTGAGTTTTGACTTTCAACTCGAAACTCTTTACAGAGTCAGGTCTTAACAAGAATAGTTTATTGTGAAAGTCTCAGCTCATTTTGATTTTCCTATGATAAAAACACGCTTTTTACGTCGCACATATATACTGACAGATTTCGATATTCTTATTTCAGAATATAAGCAAGCAAAACAATCTGAAACTTTTAAGTCTTAGGTCGACAGATTTTACTATGGATGACAGATTGTAACAGCATTGTCATAAAATATGCTATTTATTTTGGAATAACTTCAACAGAGAAAATCCCTTATGTATGGTTAAAACTCATCAGATCACAAGACAACGATCATCATTAGAAAATATATTTTATCTGATGATAAATATGCAAAAATTCACTCGAATTATTGTAACAAAAAGAAAAATGGCAGCTAAAGATTTAGGTCATTTGTAGAATATAATTTTTTCAAGATCTTAAATAAAGGATGTAGATGCTTTTGAATACCATTGAACATGCTTTTATTAATCGAAATAAACCAAAAAATTGTGCTATAAAACTAGTCAATATATCATCTCTAGAAAATAGTTGGAATTCATTAGAAGTAAAATGACGAAAGCGAGAATACAGCTGTATCGATTATAATGCTAATCAAATATACCAACATTGATAATTTGATATGAAGTTTCATAGTATTTTGAAAATGTTTTCATGTAAAAATATTAACCATGAACATCGGAATATTTGCTGAAATAATACATAATATTTTTTGATATAATTTCTCATTCGTACTACAAACTATCGACTTAAAACTTTGTAATTATTTAATATTAAATAGATACAATACATCTATCAAACTTGCAAAAAATTTGTCTAATATCGTTTAAAAGCTTCTATAAAAACTAATTTATTATTTACCAAGTTCTTTTGTTCTTAAATAATTTAGAATGATTGAAAATAATTTTGGATCACGATCAATAAATATATAACCTTGTTCATCACGATTTGTTGATATTAATCCACTAAGCATAGCAGTAAAAAATGAATCTGATATCCATGTTAATGTTTGTCGACTAGTTGAAAAACGTTGACCACCAACATTTAAATTAATTATATCTGCTGATTGATGTGGCATGTTTTTTTTTAATTAAAACATCTGGAAAAAAAAAATGTATATATATAAAAAAGAAAGAAAAAAAATAAATAAATTTTGTTCTTTAGAAATTATTAATTAATGATAACCATTGTTCATTCGCTTCGGAATATTCATTATTATCATTTTCTTTTATACGAAATTGAAATTCTTGACGACCTAATAAAATATTTCGATCATTTAACCATGAAAATAATCCAGTACCAGCAAATTCTGCTAATGGATTTATTTCACAAATAAAGATTTGATAATTATTATATTCATTTTCAATTAAAATTAAATCTAATATAAAATTTTCATAAGGAATTCGTTCAAGTATATGTTCATTTTGAAAAAAATCTTTAATAGATTTTAATATAAAATCTTTTTTTTTAAATAAATTCTTATCAAATATATATTCATTATATTGTGTTAATGCTGTTAATTGATGTTTATATATAAATGCACGAAATTCACTTTTTAAATTTCGACGATCAATTATAAATTGACGAATTATTAAATTCAATGATAAACCTGATATTAGATCATCTTGAATGCGTTCACTAGCAAGTAGAAGTTGTATTGCATGAAAACCATTATTTACAGCTAACAAACGGATTGATGTTTCATCAAGTGCAATTAAACGTCGATTACGTTCTAGAATAAATAGAATGATAAGTATATAAAATACAGAAAAACTAAACCGGATGTATCATCAGGTTCCATTTCATTTAATACTTTTTGAAAAAGTCGTTTAAATTTCTCTTTATTCAATAATAAAATTGCATCTTTTGGACTTCTTGTTGATAAACGTACAAATATTGGACGTTGAATATCACATGTATCAATTGCATTTGATAATTTAAACAATTGTGGATACTGTTGAAAACATTCTTCAGTTTTTTTATCATCATCATCTAATGAAGAATTTTTAAACAGTAAATGTCCATTATGCAATGCTCTTATGTCATCTTCATTCATTGATATAATAGCTGATGGAAATGTCCATTGTTTAATAATATCATAATAATATTCAAATTGTGTTTCATTCATCATTTTCCTATATGTATCACTATCAGGACATAAAAGTTGTTCATTAATTTTTTCTTTTGGTTGTTGTATTGAGCGCAATCGTGCTGATTTTAATTGATCAGCAAATGACATATTTATCTAAAAAAAATTTGATATAACTAGACAAGAATTTGTTCCACCAAAACCAAATGAATTTTTCAATGCAATACGTTTTTTATTATTCCATGATAATGATTTATCATCAGAAATAATATTTAATAATGATGAATCTTCGGATTCATCACTATTACTTTTATAATTTAATGTTGAAGGACATATAGCATGATAACAAGCAAGAACAGTAAATATAGATTCAAGAGAACCAGCACCGCCAAGTAAATGACCTGTATGACCTTTATTACTCGAAATTAAAACATTTGAATTACTTGATTGAAATAATTGTGTAATAGCTTGTCGTTCAATACGATCACCGATTGGAGTTCTACAAGATTATGATAGATTAAAATGAGAGGAAGTCCTTAAACAATATAACGAAACTCTCTGAAAATTAAGTTTCATATTTTCTCCATAATTAATTCGGATGTTAGAAGTAAATTGCCGTTTGAACTAATCAGTTAATCATCGTTCCGGCTAACTTGAGACTCGATATTATCTATCCTCTATAGAGTCGTGGTATGCAGCGTTCATTTGAAAAGCTTTTCTTCCACTATCGAATGGCATATAGGAATATGACACAATATTTTTTCTCTAGATGGCATTGTGCACTCGTATATAAAGTATAAGAGTGTCCATAACAAAATTTTTCTCCTATGATGCTATTAAAAGGAACGATCTACTTTGAATTACATACTATTCGATAATCATTTTGAAGTTCTGTAAAATATTTTCTATAACACTGAGCGTAATCTGTGGATGAGACACTTCACTCAGTGTTGAAAAACGCCAAAAATTGCTCTTTTTAACTTATTTTTTATCTGAATAATTAGACCTTTCATCAAAACAAAGGATCTATTTGAAATCAACATACACAATTGAGTCAATTTAGATACGTTCAAAAATGATCCATCAACTTTCATTTTCTTTCAATTATTAAGCCCATGGTCCCTCGTCAGGGGTATATCAAAAAATAAATTCAATCGAAATGTCAATCTAATTATGAAAATCCAGTTATAAACTTTTAAAAAGCTAGGAAAATCCGACATGACAAATGGCCAAATACTAAAAACGAAGTTTTGATTGAATTTACTTTTTGACGTATTCCTAAGGGAGACTAGGATTGAAATTTTGGAGGAAAATGAAAGTTGATGAATCATTTTGTGATATACATAGATCGGCTCAGTTTTTTTATGCTGTTTTCAAATATATCATTTGTTTTGATAGAAAGTCCAACTATTCAGGCTAAAAATGAGTCAAAAAGAGCAATTTTTGGCGCACGCTTGAATGAAATTGTCTTGGCCACAAATTAAGTTCGGTATTATAGCAATATTTCACAGAGCTTTAAAAGGGGTATAGAATAGTGTGTCATTCAAAGTGGATCGCTGCTTTCATAGCATCATAGAAGAGGAATTTTGTCATGGGTACTCTTATACTCTATATACAAATGAGCAATTCCATCTAAATGAAAAAGAAAAAAAAGAATATTGTGTCATATTCTTATATGCCATTCGATAGCAGACGGAAAAATTGTCACATGAACACTGCATACCAAGACTCTATAGAAGATAGATAATATCGAGATTTAAGTCAATCATGCACAGTCAGAATGAGGATTAACTGATTAATTCGAACGACAATTCACTCCTGACATCTAAATTGACTATTGAGAAAAATATGAAACTTAATTTCGAGAGAAGACCAATTTTATATTTTAACGACTCTCCTCTTTTGTATTATTTGATTTCAATTAAACTAAATGATGTCTAATACGTACGATGTAGCATGCGCATTTACATAACCAATATCTTTCGTATTCAAACGAGCATTATCTAATGCATTTTTCATACAATTCAATGCTCCTAATCCACTTGGATTTGTAATATGACTTGCATCTGAACTTAAACCATAACCAAGTATTTCACCGAAAATTTTCGCTCCTCGTTTTTCAGCATATTCAAGTCGTTCCAATACAAGAATAGCAGCTCCTTCACCCATAACAAAACCATCTCGTTGTCGACTAAAATTTACAAATTAAAAATTAATAAATCTATTATAGAAATAAAAAATTATTTACTCAAATGGACGTGATGCAAGTTTAGGTTGATCATTAAATGATGTTGAAAGAGCACGCATTCGTGCAAAACCTGATATTGTTATTGGATTAATTGTTGCTTCTGTAGAACCACATATCATAGCATCAGCATGACCAAGACGAATCATATTATAACCGTCGCCAATAGCTTGAACACCAGCTGCACAAGCTGAACTATTACAAAGCTAAATAAAAACAAAAATAGTTTATTAACTTTATAAAATATTCGAACCTAATCAAGTACATTAGGTCCTTGTAATTTATGTCGAATTGATATATGACCAGCTGATGAATTAGGTAAAATTTGTGTTATATAAAATGGACTCATTCCACGATATATTCCTTTTGTTTTCATTTGTTCCCATATATTACATGTATTTGTTAGACCAGCTATACCATTACCAATTGATACACCAATTCGTGTTCGATCATTATCTGCTGAAAGTATCTATTAATTAATTGAATATTTTTATATACAAAAAGAAAATAAACAAAAATATAGTTACTTGACTTTGTTCAATTGCTTCTTGAGCAGCAACAAGTGCAAATACACTTGCTAATGACATAGATTTTAAATCAGACATTCGTGTAAAATATTTCGAAAAATTAAGTGAACCATCTTGATTTTGATTTTCTGAACTTATTGGTACACGACCAGCAATTCGACATGGAATACCAGCATATTCTTTTTCATCAAGTGAAACAATACCTGAATAATTTTTTAATAAACGATGCCAATTTAATTCTACACCAACACCTAATGGTGATACAATACCAAGACCAGTAATAACAATACGACTAATACTCATTTATTTATCTAAAATTTATTAAAAAGTAAAAGAAAAGAAAAAGAAAAAGAAAAATATTCATTTTATTATAAATATCTGACTAATTATTTCAAAAAATATTAGTAGGATGATCGCACCAAGGTGTTAGGTTATAATCACATTCAATTTTAACATCTAACATAATATATTCAATTCCCTGATTAGTCTTTTTCATTTCTTTATTAATTATTTCATACTTTGTTGTATTAAAACCTAATTCAGGATAAATTTTTCTTCCTTCTTCTTTTTGTTTTCCATATTTTGCATAATCTCGTTTATGCATACTATTATCATGAATATGTTGAAATGTATTAGTATTATTTGTAGATAAATTACTTGGACGATATATTTTCATTCCAGTACGTTTTATTCTCACATAAAAATTATCATCTTCTCTACCCCATCCCCAATATAATGGTGACATACCATTAACACGTTCAAAATCTTTACAAGTTATAATCAATATTCCACCAACATAACTTGGATAATGATAAATTGGATGATATTCTGGTGATGCTAAATGTATTGGACCATACTTTGGATAAATATATGGTAATCCTTTATGATTTAATGGAAGTAGATCAATATCATGCATAACAATATAATCAACAAATGTTCGAGATTCAATAAAACCAATATTAATTAGAGCAGCACGATTAAATCGATGTTTATCAACTTGATTTACAATCATAAAAATATGATCAACAGATTGAGAATTAAGAAATGAATTCATATGAGGTAAAAAGATTTCTAATTCATTTGAACGATTACGATATGGAACAATAACAGCTAAACGATGTATTAATCGAGATTTCGTTTCATTTGTTTCTAATTTTGATAAATACCATAGAGAAATTAAAAAAAATAAAATAAAATAAATTATACATAGTCGAATTAATACACGAATTTTGAACATATCAAATCATTCAAAAAAAAAACAAATTTTTTCCAGAGCATAATCAAAGAGAAATATATCAAACGAACGAATAGAATTCACTTATAAACCTTTATCGAGATTTTTAATTACTGCCATCTATTTATAAACTATTAATTTATTGAATTTAAGCCATTTTTTATTCTATTTTCATTTAATTTATAAAAATAAATACAAAAGAAAAACACATTCTATTTTTTGTTTGACAGCAGCAATCAATGAATCATTTTATTTGCATCTAATCCTTATTATTATTATTGCATACATACGCACATCTTTTCTTCTTTAGCAAACAAAATATGCAATGACTAAGTTTTTTCTTCTGCTCCTTTTTTTTGTTTTGTTTTTAGATTATTAATTAAAACAATGTCCGAAGAAGAAATAGGAAAAATTAATCGAAAATTACAAAAAATGATTGATAAATCAGAAGTTGTATGTTTTTTTACAAAATTTATTTTTTCATTTCATTTAATTTATTCTATTTAGGACGAAACAATTGCACGAGATTTACTTAACCGTTTACAAGAATCACGTATTACACTGAGTATACTTCAAAAAACTGGAATTGGAAAAACTGTTAATAATTTACGACGAGTTATTGCTAATGAAGATTTATCAACAGTTGCTAAAAGCCTTTTAAAAAATTGGAAAAAACTTGTACCCGGTTTGTTTTCTTTCGATAAAAAATAAATAAATTTATAATAATATTTTAATAGAATCAGGTACATCGGTACCAGGAAATAAAGATGATAAACAAGCAACATCAATAAATAATAATAATAACAATAATAATAATAATAGTCAACAATCTCAAGAAACTAATATTAATACTGGAAAAACCCTTGAATCAAGTAAATCAATTGAACGTCAACCTTCTCAACCAACATCAAGTTTATATACACCATCACAAACACATGATGAAATTAGGTATACAAAAAAAGAAATTTATTTTGAATGAAACATATCTATTGTTTTTTTTTGGTTTCTATTTTAGATTAAAATCACGAGATCTTATGGCAAGTGCTTTTTCAGTTTCTGAACTTCCAGAAGGATCAGCCGATCCAGTAGAATTAGCTGCCCGTGTTGAAGATGGTATACAAAAAAAAATAACCAATGAATTTATTTTAAATTAAAATTCTTTTATTTTTAGTTATTTTTAAAGAATTAAAAGATACAGGTGTTAAATATCGTAATCGTATTCGTAGTCGAATATCAAATTTAAAAGATTTAAAAAATCCTAATCTTCGTACAAATGTTCTTCTTGGTTTTATTACACCAGAACGATTAGCCGTACTTACTGCTGAAGTTTGTTGAATTAATTTTTTTTTGTTTGTTGGTTGACAACTGTTTTCTTTTATCGTTTTTTTTTTTTTGAAAGGAAATGGCAAGTGATGCATTAAAACAAGAACGTTCAAAATTAAATGAGAGTGCTATTAATGAACATCAACTTGCTATGGATGAAGGCACTGGTACTGATCTTATTCAATGTAAAAAGTATGATTTACGTCTTTTTTGTTGTTTTCTTTTTTCATTGAAAACAAAAGAATATTTTAAGATGTAAACAAAATAATTGTGCCTATACTGAAGCTCAAACACGTAGCGCTGATGAACCGATGACATTATTTGTCTTTTGTAAAAATTGTGGTCATCGATGGAAGGTGAGAAATTGATCAAAAAAAAAAAACAAAATAAATTTCTTTTCATGTCTTTTCTTAGATGTAAATCATACTCACCGATAAACAAGCACCGAACCATGAGGTATGTCTAATTTAAAGAAAACAAAAATTCTTATTCAATTAAAAATTCTTTTGAATTTTTAGTTTGGTTGTACATTGGTCGATTTAAAAAACAAGCACACGATTGCAATTATCATCGTATTAGATTGATTTTGTTTTCTTAAATCTCTGTTCTACTAGAATAACTTCTATTTTGTTTTCACTTTTGTGACCAGAAAAAAAGTCTCATATGTTTTTTTGTATTTCAGATTTTCTATTATTTTCTTTTTGATTAATTATAAAAATGGCCGGCGGACCTAATACTAAGTCGGCATCTCAATTGATGGCCGAAGCAAATAAAAAAGCTAAATCAGCAAATGGATTTTTTCAACGTATGCTTGGTGCTGGTAGTAGTGCAGGTGAAGATGCTCGTGCACTATATGTTCAAGCTGGTAATGCTGGTAAAGCTGAAGGTGATTATCCAACATCTGTTGAAGCTTATAAACGAGCATTAGATTTAAGTGCTGAAGATTTTGAAAAAGCTCAAATGTATGAAGCCATTGCATCCTCATATAAAATGTTTGATTTACCACAAGCCGTACCAGCATTAACACGTGCTGCTGAATTACATATGTCACAAGGTAAATGGACAATGGCATCTCAAACATTAGAAAAAGTTGCAGAATTATATGAACAAATGAATGATCTTCCAAATATGATGAGATGTTTAAAAGAAGCTCACCGATTTTTAAAACAAGAAGGACAAAAAGCAGGCGCAAATCGAGTACAAAAGAAAATGGCTGAAATACTTGCACTTCAACATGAATTTATGCAAGCACAACAACAATATGAAGAAATGGCCGATAAAACAAAAGATGATGCAATGCTCAAATATGGTGCAAAAGATTTTTGGTTAAGGTAATCTATAAGCCTTATTCATGATTCGCTAGTTAACCACAAACATGTATAGAAAGTTATCGCATACTAGCTTATGTATTGCTAAGAGCCGTCTTCTTTCTTTCATCTATCTTTCTCTATTTTTTAATCGCTTTGGTGGTATATGAGAGCAAAGTGATTGAAAAAAGAACTCAGGTGAATGAGATACTACCTGAAAACTCCGGAAAATGATAGAAACTTAGAAGTAGAAATCTAGGGATGGAATATCCCGATCGGATTTATCCAGTTCCGGGTACAGTCGGCAATCAAATACAATCACCGGATTCCTGCTTTCAACTTCCTATTATTTTCCGTCCGCCAATGGCGTGTTTCCTGTGGGTTCTCTCAGGAAACACATGGATTTGAGCGCTGGAATTATTAATCTGAGAGAGAAAGACCTATGAAAGACAAGAGGCTGTCTTGATTTTTCTTGAAATTTTTCTTTTTATATTTAATTATCTCTATAGAGCTACAATGTGTGCATTATGTATTGATGTTGAAAATGCAAATACGGCACTTAGTCGTTATTTAAACGATAATCCATTATTTGAAGAACGATCACTTGAAGTTAAATTGCTTCGTCAATTAATTGCTGCTGTTGAAGAACAAAATAAAGAATTATTTTTAAAACATATTGATGATACACCATTATCAACATTACGTGCTGATCGTATATTTCGTTCATTAACCGAAGATATTGCCAAAAAAATTGGTGGTGATGTTGATCTTAAATAGATCAATAAGAAATCTAAAAACAAAAAGTATTCTTTTTAATGGATTTTCTATAAGCTTGTGTGTGTGCAATAGAAACTAAAAATATAAGACATTTCTTTATTACTGTCGTTTATTTATTTAATTTTTGTTTGTTTTTCTTTGTTTTGTTTTTGTGTGTATAAAGACCAGCACGGAAATTGAAGAACCATTCCACGTTTTGTTTCGTCTTGAGCGTGTATTGTTCTCTTTTGTCTGGTTTATCATGTGTTGATTTATCAGTCATATCCTTTTTTTTTCTATTGAATAAATCATTGAGATACAAAAAAAATAATCAATTCAATGATGATTAAATCACAAAATTGACTTCGTTTTTTTTTTCGTAACAAAATGATTCGAATAATAGAAAAAAAAACATAACTTGTTTGTCCATAAATATTTAAGTGTATAAAAAATAATATTGAATTTAGAAAACAACCATTTCCAGCAAACCCATCGTAAACAATGTAGAAATCATTATAATAATTACCATGAAAAGTTCAAAAAATAGAATTAGTTGCTTTGCAAATATTTGTAGCAGTTGAAAAATAATACGGCAAAGGCAGATGTTAACAGAAGGCATACGAATTATTCAATGATCTCAAAACTCCAATATCTTTTGTGTCGCCAAGATTCTAGAAACTCAAGTTTTTGTATTCTTTTCTAAGGAAAAATTAGCGTTTAGGCACAAGCGAATATATCCTTAATGAAATGAATCTCAAATTTGCTAATATAAAATTGTATCATATCTTATTTGTACAAATATCAATTTTAAAACAATAAAATGCAAGAGAACCATTATAATACTATTTAACACTGAAGTATGATGCATCCTCATATTGTTCTTTTCTTTTTTTTCAATTAACTTCCATTCGAAAGAGTACGGCTGAAGTATTGGCGGATTTTATTCAAACATGTTAATCATCGTTGATGAAAATCAGTGTAAAATAAGTCAAAATATTGAATATAATCAATATCTGCGGTTTGCACTGATCTAATCACAAAATTAGTGCTAAACTTATTTTTTGAACAGATGATAATTAGAACTTTGACAATGAATCATAATTAATGGGATAGCTTTGAAAATCCAAATGGTGTTCTACAGGGTTGATAAAAATATTTTTCTACGGGTAATGCTGTGATTTTAAATAACATCAACAACAAATATTATATCAATTTAAAGTGTAGCGAAAGTGGGATTTATCAATACCAATAGTAAGAATTATGGCAACTTTTCAGTGTCGAATTCAGGAAGATCCTAAAATTTTACACCATATCAGCAGAGAAAAATGCTTTTCATGAGACATTTAAAACTTGATCACATTTAAAATAATGAATATTACAAAGTACTGGGGTAACTGACCTGGAAGTATTAGAAAAAATGCTCAAAAATGTAGTATCAATTATGCAATCGAAGTTCTGATGTAGATCTGTTTAAGGGTATGAGTGTGGGGTGGTGGGTGGGTGTGAGTGTGAATATGGGTATTAATCTCACACCCACACACCCATACCCACATCCACACCTAGGAAATAATAACTGAATTAAAAAATTTATTAAATACACATAGTGGTTCTGCACAAGATAGACGTCGTGTCGATGCAATACGTTTCAATGGTTCATCGATAGTTGATTGTAATAAACATATTAAAAAGCGCTTAATGAAAAAATACTCAAAAATCGATAAAATATTAAGTTCTACTGTTCGTCGTTATTTTTTACCACCAAAAAATAATATTCAAAGTAGTAAATTTTACAAAAGTCGTATATTAGCAAGAATTCAACAAAAATGTAATTCATAATCAATAAAAGAACATAGTGATTTTCATTTTATATGTGCACAAGTCAATTACGTCGAAGAATTCTCCAGTTTATACAGCGGCGAAATATTAGCACTATCTTGTGATAATAAAGCGCAAATACTATTAGGTAAGCACATTTAAAAAGAATGATCTATGCTGAATCTCTTCGCTTCAAAAATTTTCTTGGACGTGATGTCTTTCTATTTTCCTCTTTTGGCTCTTCTTCAGATTGACGACACCGTATACACTAATTGGTCTAATAGGCAGAGCACATCAAAGAGTGATGATGAGGGCATCAAAAAGTGTGGATGCCACGGAGTCGCTGATCAGAAGAAGTAACCCTTTTTCTCCTTTCTTGCTTTCTCTGTTCTTCATATTACAACAGAGCTAGCGCACGCAAAGAGATAAACCTCGAAACATGCCTTTTTAGGTGCACCAGCCGTCAGTCGGTATGTACGGAGTAGAAAATTTCATCTAGTAGAAAATCAGCCAAATTTACTTGATCATGATTTTCCAAGATGTGATATTAGAATCAATCCATCTGCATATGTTGTATTATCAGATCAACAGAAATGATCATCTAGTGTTGATAGTCATCCCTCATGTCAATTAAAGATCAAGATCATGTGATACTCAATTATTTCCAGATATAAAACAACATAGTATTCTGGTCAACCAACTGTTTTATTCACTTCAGAGTCAAAAACTAATAACTAATAAGTCTTTTATTCTTTGTTCATTAAACGACCGATACAAGAACTCTTGAATATGTTATATAGAGTAGAACAGGACAATTATTTGTTCGTCCATTTGGTTCTGGGACCGATCAATCAACAAAAGCAATGAGTGAAGCTCATATACATAATTTACAATAGATAACAACAGAAAATAATATGTTACTTCAAAAAAGTGTTATTACAATCATATCTGATAATGGTTCGGATTGGGGTACCGATTGTATGGCGAACATTTATAACTTAGGAAGATTTCGGGAAGAACAAAAATTGGATGCATTTATCTGGATTAACTACGCTCAAGGATATAGTCGTTTTAATCCAATTGAGCGTATGTTCTCAAGATTAACTGATTTATTACAAGGTGTTATTATTGATTTGGATTCATCATTTAAAGAAACATCGCACCAACTGAATATGGCATTGATTGATTTATGTAAATACTGAAATAATAAAAGTTTTTGCAATTGTAAAATTGACTGTCATCGAATGTTTTCAGTTAATACAAATGTATTTGATGGTCATGAAAAATTGCAGGATTTATTAACGAGTAAATTACAAATACAAATATAACAAAATTCACATGTCCAATTTAGTTTACAATTTTATCTTCATCATGGTGTTCGTTCAACATATTACACGTCTTTATTAAATGCGATGACAAATATTGTGTACATTGTCCTCGTTATCCAACTCATGCTACAAAACAATGTCTTTACTTCGGGCTGGTGGTGGATACATCCCTTAGCCAACAATAGCATATAGTAATAAACATTACAATACATTTTTACAGGGTACATATTCAATATTATCCACTTAAAAAAATCTTTATCCAGATGAACATTTATTATCCGGACCAAAAGTCAAATGTTCAAAATGCAAATTGCCATACGTATTTCTATCAAAAGCAGTTGAAGATAGATATAATCAATGGATACATGTGCCAAAACCGAAATTCAAAAGATCTTAAATGCAAGTCAATAAAATCATAAAACGAAGACATTCTTTTTCATCTGAATGTTAATTAAGATGTCCACACTAAAATTTAATTATTGTAATTATTTTGATTGGTCAAGTCAAGAGAATTTCAGTAAATTTAACTTAACTATATACAGAAATACTTCTACAAAAATAAAAAATTCATTGTTTTCAGAGAAAATGAATAGTCTAGAGTTAAAGAACAAGTAACGCTCGTCGCCGCAACTCGCTTAACCCTCGACTGAATATATTCTACTCGTTATCCATCGTTTCCTCATCGAATTCTATATTGATAATTATCGTCGAACAAACACACGTATTCTAAAATCTATACGCTATTCAAAGAGTTGGTCTTTTTTACAAGAGGATCGTCTATAAGAATAATGTATAAGTTTTTTGTATACGTGTATTCGTTAAGTGATAGTTCTGAATATATAATTTCATGAGAAGCGATAGATAAGGAGCAGACTATATTCAGTCGAGGGTTAAGCGAGTCGCAGCGACGAGCGTTACTTGTTGCTTTAGCCAAACTTATTCTATGTTTAGTGAAAAGAAAAAATAGTTCCAACAAACATCAAATCACATGAGACAAATATATAGAATGATTATTTCTATCATACTCAAGCTGACGTTATACAGAAATTTTCTCCAAATAAAACCATTTTAGTTTTTCTATAATTTTTACCATCTACAAACTAATAGGATGATCACTATTTTATTATACTTCCACCGTCATATCTAGCATCGTTTTGATCATCATTTTGACACTTTTCATTGTCGCTTTATAGTTGGGTTTGGCTACAGCTGTGGAAGACGACTTACTGTAAACAAGATCAATTTTCAGCTGAAAACTGACGTGCGTTTATCAGGAGTTTTTAGAGAAATTTCATACTGTTCTTCCAATACAAAGCCATAAGACTAGCCAAAACTTAAGGTACCTCTCATCTGATTCGTCGATTTTGGGGCCTCGATTTCTGATTCGTCAGTTTTATTACCCTTGATATCTGAGAAGTAGCGCTCATCCCATGGATTCGCTGACCCTTTTCTGACAGAAAATACCCTATGATTATCAGGAAAAATAATTTTGATTTTGATTATATGTTAAGAAAGGGACTCTGGACAGCATGCACTCATCAGGAAATGTAAATCGAACATGGTTCATTTTTAATTTAAGGAATAAACGATCAGTCCCAGCCGTATGTCTCATTTTTTTTGAAAAACTGACCCAATTCAAAGAGTTTAAGCGAGTTGTAATGCCGCATATTCAAGAATTCTTACACTTTAAAATAATCTGGGCAAAGCAACCTTAGTATTCCTGAATAATCAGAAAAATTAATGCTATCAAAAATTTTGATAGTCTATCCAAAGTGTACACCCTAAGATGGTTCACTAGACATTCACTCTATAAACAGTGTACCATCTTCAAAAATAGACCTTAACCCTTTACCTCCCCTTGGTCACTGGAATGACCTTTTGTAGAACGATTGCAGAAAATAAAGAAAGCATGGGATTCAAAAACTCTAAGAGTACTTTTTTTAGTAAACTTCATGGGCTATCGACTAGTAAAAAAAATATTTTTCTCACTGCGCTAGTTCCGAGATATACGACTTGTAAAATCGATGATTCCGAAAAAATGTAAAAAAATGAATTTTTTTTTTAAATCCTTTTTCTACCTCTAAGCAATATATATCTCGGCGGCGTGCTGTGTAATTTACATCGAGCAAAGTGTCCACCAGTGGATTATATAAGTTTCAAAACTTTGAAAAGAATTCGGTAGGTAAGATATGTTAAAGCACAAAATGGTCACTGGAGGATTTCAGAAAATCAACACCTTAGCTTCTGGACGTCTTCAATTCGATAATAAAGTTTTGTTTAAACCATGCAATACTATAGAGCGAACGATTCTCTACAAAATAAGACGTCCCCAAGCTCTCCAGGATGTTTTTTGACCGAACTACATCAGTATTACGAAAAGCCCCCGAGATTCTTTTCAAGTCAATCCCGCTACCCCCCTCAGAAAACTACCGTAAAACTCAAGTCTGTGTTTGATCGATCTGTCCATACTTTTAGCATATTGGAGGCACCAGTACTCTATTCCAATCGTTGTTTCATCAGTAGCTCTTCTGGAACCGCTATGGGGGGTAAAGGGTTAAATTCGAATTCCTTGTTCTCGATTAAGTCTAACCAAGTTTATTACAGATATCGGACCATATTTAGTTGTTTGGAATGTCGTATTTTCTAATCCTGAACTCAAACTTATTTGAACACAACGGACAGACAAATATTCATGACTCTAAGCACGCTATTTATCGCTACACAATCATTTCTTTCAGAAAATGGAAATAGATGTCGTTCAAATGTTTCACCTTCTTCAACAAGTTTAATAGCGCAACCAGACTGGGATATGATTGCCATAACCTTGAACCACGATTATTTGAAAAAAAATATTCTTTTAAAATGATACAATCACGGACAGCTACGAAGAATTTTTAGGGTCGCGCAACTGTATATCTATTCCTGCTCACGCTACAACATAGGCTTATTTGCCCCCCCCCCCTTAAATCCTATTGGTTGAAATCGCAATGTCAAAACACCTTATTGGTCGAAATCGCGACCAAAAATACCCTTACTGGGTCAAACTACAGGCTAAATAAATCTGATTGGCTGATTTTGCCCCCCCCCC
>CAJNOL010002489.1:0-37904 GCA_905250125.1 Rotaria sordida | reverse complement strand
ATTTTATTGTTTACCTTTGTTCAATAAAAAGCAATTGAATATAAAAATCTTATAAATTAGTCAGCGATTTTCTTAGTCACAATTACGTATTTTTATATTAATGTATACAGATTAGTTATAATAAATATCAATTTTGATTACAAATCATAATCTATATAATGAATACAAATTTTGAACTATTAAATATTATTATCTTTAATTCGTTTCCTTTATACATTTGGTGAAGCTTATATTCTAAAATTATATTTTTGATAAAGATGATAGACATTTCTTTATCACAAGTAGAAAGTAACAAAATATTGATTATTTTACATGAATATTTCTTTCATCATATTTGTTATATCTTTATAAAATTAGATTCAGAGTTTACATTCTCTTTATTAAATTTATTTAACTCGATGTCTAGGATTGGTTTCAAGTTCTTCTGCTTAAAATTGAAGTATTAATATTTTTCATGGATGCATTCTGTCATTTTATCAAATACAATAATCTTTTTTCATCTTTGAATTGATATAGAAAATTTTATTTCATTAAAAAATTTACATAAAATTTCTTTTAAAACTCTTAACACTTGATAAGTTATCAATAGGAAATTTTAAAGAATTGAAAATATTTTTCTTTCTACGAAAAGTTTGCAATTTAAATAAGTTAATTAGAGAAAAGTTTACATTATCATTATAAATTATAATAGTTAATAGTTTTGGTTTGATAGAATTTCTTTGTTTTTTGATGGTTTTATTTGAAGACATATGCTTTATTCTAGACAAAGGCGAATATAAAAGAAAATCCATCGATATAATCATGTAGTATGATCTATTTCACATTAAGCTAAATGATTTAATTCATTAAAAAAATAAAATAAAATGAGCTATTAAATAAACGTTTCAGATCCTTCTATTCGATTCATTCGAGACCAATAACTTCGACATCGAAATCGAAAATTGAGAAAAAATGAGCAAAATAAAACATCAACAATATCACATTTTACTCTAACAAACTGTACGAGTTTGATTGATATTTGTAATTCAAAGATTTTCGAATCTCAACTAATAGTTTATTTAATTATTAAAAATTTTCAAAACAAAAAATACGATAAAAGATTTGCACGTTTCGATATGTGCTTTATAAAAAATGAACAATGAAAAATAATATCTAATTTATCATATATTGTAAATAGATAAAAAGTATCAATTCTTGTGCAGAAATCATATCTTTACTGAAGAAAATCAGGCAAAAAAACCTATAGATGTTGCTCAGCATCAATTGTTGTGAGTTAATAAATGAGACAGTTTGAAAGAATTTTTCATTCATAGTTTTGTATTAGCGTCTATGGAACGTGACAGACTGGAATAAAAGTTGTTACTATTTGAAACTTCAAGAATTATATAAGTTTCACATTGTGTGCATTCGTGCAACTGTAGTAATAAACTTTTTCGAAATAAGTAGTTGATTAATTCATATATTAAACAAACCACTTTCTTTGCTCGATTAAGCCCAATATTTCAATCGATCGGCCCGATCGAAAAAAATCTTAGTGGTTCCAAGTATGGTACCGACAGTGAGAGAAGCAATAAAAATAATACTTTCTACCAAACTCTAACGAAATTTTTATGTTAAACATACGTTTTTGTTGAAACTAAATTTTTACAGCGACAAAAAATGCAAGTTAAACTTAGATTCATCTCATTTTCTATAGAAATGTTACAAACATAAAGCAACTTCTACATTGATAAATTTTGTGTTCAAATAAAAATTTCATGATTGAATATATATTTAGTTCACTTTTGTCTATAAATATCATTCTGTTATTTTTTTATTAATGTATTAACTTTTAAATGAAGTTGCATATCATTCAGGTTCTAGTGCATTGTTCATAACATGTCGAAAAGAAGTTTGTTGGTTAAATCATCACGACAGACGTCGTTGTTGTACGAAATTATTTATTTTCGTGAGAGTTTATTGGTTGTCGTGCGTCAATATTCTACGTGTCGGCCGGTTGGTCGCATAGTAGCCGTAATTTAGTATTACTCAAGTTAGTTTAATTGAAAATTAATACCGAATTAGTTTTGTAGCAATGGTAAAGCCTAACAAAAAACAAAACAACATGTATGAAATCAAAAGAAACATCTTATTATTTACTAATATTATTTCTAGGTTCTTTTATTAAAGTATATCAGTTTCTATTTTTTAGTTTGTAATTAATATATCTAGTTTTATTATTTGTTTATCGTTCGTATCTTGTGTATAATGACATGTACAAGTGAAATTTTCGATGTGATTATTGTTGGATGTGGCGCTGCTGGAATAGCAGCAGCAATCGAATTACAGGCAATTCCACAATTAAAATTTATTCTACTCGAAGCTCGTAATCGTGTTGGTGGCCGTATTGTTACTGATACAACTACATTTGATATAAATACACCTGTTGATTTAGGTGCACAATGGGTACATCATTTTCGACCTGAACATCCTTTATATAAATATAATGAATTATCAAAAGATATTCATATTAATAATCATTTTATTTTTCGTTCATTAGCAACACCATTTTTTGATATTGATGGTACAAGAATATCTTCGAATAAAATTCAGAAAGCTGAAGAAATTTCTAATCGATTATGTAATATAATTAAAGAATCATCACTTTCAATAGATAAATCAATGTTTGATGTTATTAAAAGTGAATATATTCAGTACAATAATGATCCTCAAATGAAACGATTAATTGATTTATTTCTTGGTATTATTGAACAATATGAAGCATCAAATCTTGATCAATTATCAGCTAAATCTTATTTATTATCAGACAATGGTATTGATGAATATAATTTATCTATGCCAAATGGTTTTGGTATATTTATTGAAAACGTTGTTCAACAACATCAATTACCCGTTGAACTTAATTCTATTGTTACTCGTATAGATACTTCATTATCAGATTCAAATGTTCGAATATATACAAAAGATGAACGATTATTTCTATGTAAATATGTTCTTATTACAATTCCACTTGGATGTTTAAAAGCTCATTCAGTGGAATTTATACCAAGTTTACCTGAATGGAAACAAAATGCAATCGATATAATGGGTGTAGGTCTTTCAAATAAAATTTTTTTACAATTTCCATTTGTTTTTTGGGATCCAACATGGTACTCAATACTTTGTACATCACCACAATTTCGTTTTATTCTATGTCGACCTAATGAATGTATGCTACAAATTAAACTTGCTGCTCGAACAGCATTAGAATTCGAAGAAAAAAATGATAAAGACATAATTGATAAAGTTATGATATTGTTAAGAACTATATTTTCAGACAGAAATGTGCCTGAACCAACTCGATTTCTTATTACTAAATGGAATCTAGATGAATTTTCAAAAGGTGCTTATTCTAATTTTGCTATTGGTGCAGATAATCAAACTTTAATTGATCTTGCTCGAGAGTGTAATGATCGAATATATTGGGCCGGTGAACATGCAAATTATGATGGAACAATTGGTTGTGTGGATAGTGCTTTGGAAAGTGGAGAACGTCAAGTCAAAAAAATAATACAAAAAATAAAGCAATAAATATTACTTTTAATTTAATAAAAATTATACATGTAATATATTATTGATTAATTATAATTACAATACATTAGTTTAATAGTTTAAATAAATATAAATTATTCGATTTTTAAATTTTCTAAAGAAATGTTTTCTTCGAAATTTTAATTATTTTTTTTTTGTCAAATGATTAGAAGAAATAAAAAGAGACACAAACCAAAAAAAAAATAAAAGTTTCTTTGAAAAAGGAAGCCTTATAACAACTAACATACGATGCAAAAGTCATGATGCAAAATATCGATTCTCGTTTCTTTTCAATAAAAGGGTGCTGAAAGAAAACTTAAACACATGGAATTTAAACGTTTCAAATAGATTAGTCTCGAGAAGAATGGATAGAGGAAAACTAATATGATAGAATCAGAAAGTCCTGAAAGATAATTTAAACTTAAAAAACCCATTTTTAGTAAACAAGTTGTCTATGGAATAGTATTTGACAGACATGCATGATGACATCATAACAGGTAGTAGAAAGAAAGAAATGATTCGTATATGATGACACCATCAAACAAAATATTTTCCGAATCGATTGTACCCTCTCCCAAAAACGAAAATTAGACATAAAGGAGTTTGGTAATCCATCTATACCACTAGACTAAATATAACAGATCGAATGAATGAACATTTTAGAATTAATTATTCTATGAAGAAGTTGGGTATGTGTGTGTGTATCAGAAGAAGAGAATGACACATCCACACTTTCAATTAACGGGTTAATCAATACTAGTTTATACAACTAAGTTAATCATCTATTTATATCAATCGAGGAGACTACAGAACTCAGCAATAAATATATAAATATTATCTATTCATTGCTAAAAGATTCGGGTTCTGATAATGGTCTTTATAATAATGCGCCTGTAGCAACTGTCATGTCACCCATAGATATTTCTCAAAATCAACAAAAAGTTATTAATATACCAATTGGAGATGCTGATGGAGATACGCTGCGTTGTCAATGGCCTAGTGGTACCACTGAATGTGGAAATGTTTGTCTACCAGGATCTTTATCAAATGGTACATTAATCTTTCCAAATTTCACAATGATTATTTCTGGCACTAATGTCGGCGAGTAGTTCGCTGTTACATTATTTTTAATTGCGATTAACAACTGTGGTTCTTCTGTTAGTATTGTTGATATTTCGACATTGTCGTTTGTTGGAATGGTTCAAAATAGTATTATTCAATAAGATTCAATTGCATATTAAAGACTAGCTGCATCATGATTCACATTTTAATTCAGAAGGGATTGTGCTAACAGCTTTTGTTTTTCGAATAGCTGATCCTATGAATTGGCCATTAATTGGAAGTATTATCGGTTTAGTTGTTTTTAGTATCTGTACATTGTGCAGTTGTCTATATCGGTATTATTACTGGTGTGCTCTAAATAATAACATTTCATCTTTTTTTCTTAGCATGATTTCTTTTTTTTTTAGTATACCAACAAGTTGGAGAATCTATCAAAAAAAATGGTCCATTTAAATTATTTCATATTGATCGATGTACTGATCGAGAATGTCAATGGTCATGCACATCAATGTCACCCAACATGAAATTTCCAACTAAGGTCAAAAATGATCATGCTTATGATATTTTAAATGAAAGTTCAAACAATTCTACAACTAATGATGTATCATTATCAAAGTCGCTTACATCTACTACATCGTGTTCAACGGAAGATGAAAATGATTTATCTATGATTGATTTTCATTCGAACAGTTTTCTATCAATGGATGATAATTATAGTAGATCAACATCATTCGATCTTGATAATGTATCTGTAATAAAAGTTAAAAAAGTAAACAAAATATACAGTGCATTGAATTCAGATATTAAACCTCCGATTCGAAGATCTAATGAAAATGCCGATTCATCCGTTCAACCATCGATCAATAGTGGAACTGTACGAGTATCTCAAATAAAATCATCAACAAAGAAAAAACTAAATACATTGAATAATGAATCAGTAGCACAACACGAAGAAAATTCCGTTATTGATTTGACGAATGCTGTTCGAGTTACTCATGTACCTTCACCAATAACAAAAGTACATTCAACTTCCGCTCCTATTTGTCGTCCATCGATTGTTGAAAATACTATTCAATTGGATGAAAATGTGAAAACTCGATCTTCAAGTGGTTCATCAAAAAAAAAAAAATAAAGATAAGGTTTATGTTAAAAGCATTTGATCAAATCATCGAACATCAGCATTTGTACATCGTCCTTCACAAGTTGAAACAATTGAATTGCTACCGTCAAATAATATTTCTAGACATGAAACATCATCACCATCGTCTGTTCGGACAGAACATGTCCGTATAAAAAAGAAACAACCGAAATCAACAAGATCTATTGTTGCATTTGGATCAATTTCGAAAGAAACAATAATAAACGAAAAGAATGATCAACATGAAAGAATTGTACAATCTAGTGTTGTCGTAGAACGAATACCAAGAGAAAAAAGTACAAAATCAATAAAATAAAAAAACAAACCATCCAAATAATGGCATCTAGGATTTTTAATGATATTTTTTACTTGTCAATAGGAAAAATTTTTGTAATACTTAGGTCTATATAAAAGTAGTGACGAAGGTATTTTATTTACGTATAGAAAGCTGAAAAAAACTGTCTGTGAAAAAAATTTCAGGTAGAAATACCGTCATTCAATTTATAGGTGTATGCCATACTAGCGATTAAAATTCTAGTAGAATGCCTATAACTCTAAACAGAAGACCTAAAAGAATTTATTTGTTTTGGAATTTTTCATATCTTATTGGAGTCAACCTTATGCATAGAGTTCGAACTCAAAAGCAATTGGTTAGTTCAAAGCACTCTCTCGTGAAACTCATCAATTAATACAATTAAAAAAAAACAATTCATTTAATAAACAATTGTAATAAAAAAATAGTGTTTGCATCTTTATTTTTATTCATCGTAAATTTCTTTTGATGAAGTCTGGATGTTTCGAATCAAATAATTTCTACTAAATAAATTAATTCGTTTGCGTGTTATATAAAGAGATTTTACATAAGTAAAAAAAATAACATTGGCTTAATTAATTAGTTCAATAGGATTGTAAGACTTTTCAATGGTTTGTTTTTTTGTCATACATAAAGAAAAAGATTTAGATAAAATCCGATATATCCAATTATACAATGATTATTATAAAGAAAAAAATCATACTGACTGGAATAATTGATTGAAGACATTGATATGATATGAAAATAGATAGGCTATATCATTCTATCATACTGATAAATAGCGCCCCCTCGAAAATCGATTGTCCACTGTCAAATAAAACTGTCTAGATGCATTTTCTTATTGGTTTGACCAGAAAGACAATAAAGAAAATGACCTTTTCATAAGTCTTAAATTATATTGCAAATAATCATGAGTGAAATAAAACGAGGCATGCTTAAATATTATCATCGTAAGAAAATAATTTCTTTGAAATTTTATATTAAATTTAATCTTCTGTGCTCAATTATATATGTATAGGAGGCTTATTAAGTAAAAAATGGAAAGAATATAAATTTGTACTTTATGATTCAAGTTTACTTACATGGTATTCTGATATTAAACATAAGAAACCTGATGGAATGATTTTACTTAAAGTAATTTTTTTCCTTTCAATAAAATATTATTTTAAATTAATCATTTGTTTTTTTCTCTATAAGGATGTTGAACGATATATTTGTGTTGGTCCATATACAAGGTAATTAAGAAAATATTTCATTTCTATTCAATATTATTAAAATAAAAAGTCTAGATGTTTACCTGATTTTCCTCATCTTGATAATGTATATGATGAAGTGGCACTTATTGCTTTTCCAATGTCTGTAAAAGATCGTGATCGTGATATTGTATGGCTTTTATGTGAAGATCTAGATGATTTAAAGTAAGATGTTTTTTTTTGTTTCAATTCTCTTTAGATAATTAATATTCGAGAAAGTTTAATGATAATAATATCCTATTTTATAGTTCATGGATGAAAACTATTATTCAAACAGTAAGTAGATTTCTTGACGTCTTGTTGAAACCAAGATGATGAAAAAAAAGTTTAACAACAACGTATTTCTGTTTTTTTCTATTATATTAATGTAACCGTTCCTTTTTCGGATATTAAAATCAAAATTTTTTCGATGTTTGGTGTAGCTTCGATGTGTCTTTTGTCAAATGCTATGGACCTCTAACACGGCCAATTTTCGATCACTTTAGTTTGAGAAAAAAAGTCTTAATATATACAGGAAAATTTGTTTTTTTTTCATTTTCCTCGAAATCAATTTTTACATAAAAAAAAAGTACAAAATCGCTCTCGTCTCTACGCCATAGTACGTTCGATCGAGTTGAAACTTTCTTATACAGGTATTAGACATTGTTTGCAGTGTCTACTTTTTTTTGTGTTGAAAAATATTGCATCGTTGATTTTTTGCAGATTTTATTTTAAAAAAAATACATGTATTTTTGGAGGTACACTCAGTATTTTGTTCTTTTTATTCGAATGGAAGAAGATAAAATGAAATCAAAAGAAATAGACATTACAAACAATGTGTAGTATCTGTAAAAAAAATTTCAACACTATCAGACTTATTGAGACTGAGAAAGTAGGGTGATTATGAAGCTTTGTGATCCAGATATTTCCTAGAAAGAAGAATTTGGAATCTATGACAATACTGATGAGGTATTCTTCAGAAACTCCGGAAAGTGAAAAGTCTCCTCAAGCAATTAGCTCAACTTCAGACAGTGATTTTACTACACAATAGAGTTTTGTACAGAAGTCAAACACGGTAATTTTCAGGTCTCAAAAGCAATTTTTTAACAATACCATTTTAAAGAGAACACAATGAGGAGTCACCGCATTTTCTCTGACCTTTACTTAAAAAGTTAAAAGCTCCATAAAAACGATAAATAAATGAAATTTAACTTAAAAAATGCCTTGTTTTCAGTTCCTGTGATATTTTTGAAGAAAGGTCGGAAAAAAATGCGGTTATCCCTCTTTTTATTCTCTTTAATATGCATGATAAAAGAGTAGTGTCTGGAATTTGAAAACAACCGTGTTCAACTTTTTCACAAAACTTTATTGTCTAGTAAAATCACTATCTGGATTTGAGCTAATTGCTTAACATTATAGAAAAAATACGTTGTTGTTAAACTTTTTTTCACTGTCTTACTGTCATATTGACTTATATTGTTCAGTTACCGTCACGTGCATTACATATGGAAAAATTCACTAATGCTCGTTCGTCATCCGTTGATGAAAATATTGAAACAATTACAGAAATAAATCCATGTAGGTTCTTTTTTATTTTCCTAACACAAAAAAAATGTTCATGAATCTTGTTGAATGCTTAGCTGACAATGATAGTTCAGAACCATTAATACTCAAAACACAGACAGTTAAACTTCCATTATCAGCTGGTCTTATTGGAGCTCATATACTAGGTCAAACAATGAATTCAAAACAAAATCCATTACAAAAGGCTGGGTATGATTATGGCAATGCTGAATGGGGAACTGGTGAAGGCTGGGGTTATTCTTCACCGGTAAATAAAATTTGAAATATTAACACATAGAGATATAAGTCGATTAATGCATCGGTTTACATCTCTATGAACAAGTTAATTGTTAAATGTGTGCTTATTTTGTTTTTTTTGTTTTAGTCAATTGTCCCTGGATTTGCTGCAATTGGTGGTAGTGGTTCTCATTCAACTCATATTGACTTAATTCGTACTGAAGAAGATGAACAACAATTTGAAGATCGCATCGGTGAAACAGTTGGAGATGATGAAGCTGTTGAGCAAGCTACTTATGAATTATCGAAGAATGAAATAGACGATCAAGAGAATGAAGAAATACCAAACTACCGTAACGATAACGATGATATTGAACAAAATTATAATAATGATGATCAAGAATATTCAGATATGGAAAAAGATTTTAAAATGATTGATAGTGATATTGACAAATGAATATCATTGTTACATTAGATTTGTTGTTTTTGAATGTAGATATTCGTATAAATTAAAAAAGTAATATCTATTATTCAAGCAAGAAAATGAATTTATTCTTTTCTGGTTTATAATATTTCGCCATTTTATTTTAGAAGGGAATTTATACTATATAAATAATAAGTAGTTTGTAAATAAATAATTATCAAATATCTTTATTCAAAATAACAGTTATTTCTTACAAAGTATACAAGATTATCTAAGCAAACAATTACTCGATAGGTAGACTCACATAATCGAGTAAACAATAAGACATGTTCAAAGTTTGTATTAAAGATAGGAGACAAAAAAAAATCTATTTATCCAAAGATTAAGAAAAAAAAAATAATGTCATCATAATCAATAATAATGTTTCGCTTGGGCATTTCGTACCAGTGACTAAGGATCTGCAATGCTTCCTTTCTCCAGTTAAAATGTTGTATTAGGTCTGATCTCGGTCTCATAGATCCAGTTTCGTTTCTGAAATTAAACAACTTTTTTAGAGTCTGTATATTTTTTTGAATACTTATGAAATCTACATGAATAATTTTAATTCTTTAATACAACAAGCATTGATTTACACGTATGTATCAAAAGTAGGGTTCTTCTTGTGAAACTCACATTATATTTTTCTTCGACAAATATAGTGAGTGTAAGTTTTAAGTCAAGGTTCTACGGCTTCTCCCTCGTAGCGACAGAGAGGAAGTCCAAAAATTATAAGATACGTTCCCCTAGCAATCGAGGACAACGGACATCAGACTACTTTTCTAGAATTGCTTAGTAACAAAAAAAGACGCTAAACGGATGTTCTAGAAAATTTTCTAGTACACTTTCAAGCTTTCCTCGAAATTTGAACGACTGGAATACATCTGTATTCAGTTTTTTATTTTTGCACAGATAAAAATTTATATTCAAGATGTCAATAATGATTGATAATGGCGCATTGATATGCCACAGTAGTCATATGATCAACATGAAAAACGTGAACTGATCAGATTATAATCTTGAAAAATAGCCAATATTATTATTTGTGAGCCTATCGAAATATATATTAGTGTGTTGAGACTTGGTGCAGATATAATGGAAATGAAAGGCAACAAGGTAAACAAAACATAGAGCGTTCGTAAAAAAAATTAATAAGACAGATCGTTTCTCTAGCGATCGATTATCCTTAAAAAAACAACTTTAATCTGCTAGAGATTTTTCACTTAACATATTTTTTGTTATTAATAAAATTAGACTAAAGAAAACATATGAGTTCCACATTTTAGTCTTACAGGCGCTGCGCTGACTAGAGCCGGTTGGTTCCGACTCTGAAAATTTTGAATCCGATGGGCTCTAGTTGTCTGAGAACTGTATGAGGTGCGCTAGTTATCAAATACAAAAAAAACCAGAAAACTGTATCTCGTGTTTGCGCGGCGGCTATTCAATTCCGATTAGAAAGTTTCATTGAGATTATTAAAGCGCACTCCGATCAGATCCAGATTCGACGGGCTCTTGCACTGACAAACTTTTTTTTTGTCTTCTAGTGATATGACTCAAAAAATTCTTTTAGAACTGATATTTCTCGCATGCATATCAAATTTCTATGAATGATCTTGTATCAGTGTTCCTTCATCAGTCGTTTTGAATGTATCAAGCTTGACAATCTGTACGACTAGAATTGTTATTGTTAGAATTAGTCCGAGAACAATGCCTGTGCAAGATTAAATCGACAACATTTTTCTATTTCCAGTAAGTGCTACCGTTTTTTTTTCATTCAAAAACCGATAAGTGTAACAACAAAAAAGAAATAGTTTATACTAGAAATAGAAAAGTAATGTAACGTCCGCAGAATAGAAGGTGATCCAGAAGAAAAACTTCACAAGGTGTAATAGAAGGCTATGAGTTTTCCAAAAGCTTTTTTCGGAAGCTCAGTTGGTTTCTTGAAGTTTTAGAACTTAAAAACCTAGTTTTTGAGTGAAAAAAAGTATTTTTCCAGCACTTAGTCACTAAAAGCGCTTGTTTGAATACGAGAAAAAATATCAAATAAAAGCATGTATAATCAAATTCTTGATAACAAAATTTCCAGTGCACAGCTGGAATTCAGCCAAACTTGTACATTGTCTAATAGAGATACTTCACAGGCATTAAATTATGTATTCAATTGGCTATGAAATGAGTTCTATGTCACATATACTAAGAATTTATTTGTACAATAACTAAATGACTGTGTTATATTTCTCTTTTTAAATGTAAAATCTTTTGTAATTCACGACGAAAACGTTGTGATGTTAATATATTAACATAGAATGATATAGAATATGGTACATAATAAAAAATAATTGCAATAAATGATATAAATCGATGTTGAGTTTTTTGTTTAACTGATGGAACATTTTCTCTAATTAACATAAAAAATGATATGTAACTAAGTCCACTTGTATAAATTAATGTAAATATAACACTAACAAAAACATTACTAATAAGCATAAGACTTAAATAATGATAACGACGTTGACGACGTCGACAAGAACGTGCTTGTCGTCGAATTCGTTGAATATTTTTTAATGTCAATAAACCAAAAAGAACCATTAAAGTTGGTAAAATAAATCCTGATAGAATTAGATTATGTAATGAAATTAAAAAAGTATAAGATAGACTTGAAAAAAAACATATATGAAGACGTAATGAAATACTACTATATATAAGCATATGAGAAAGAATAATAAACCAAAAACAAGCTGTAAATGATATGATACGATTTGCCATTGATTTTGTATTTATTGAACGATAACGAGATTTATTTAAACTTATTAAATAACGATCAATACAAGCTAAAAGAAGATATGTTTGAGATAGAAAACCACTAATATTGATCAAATAATTACGCAATTTACATATAATAGTTAAACTATGATGAGAATGAATAGAGAAGCCAACATCAAGAATATGAGTAGCAAGGCCAACATTCAATATAAATCCATTAGCAAATGATGATGCAAGAAAATAACGAGAACTTGAAGATGAATTTAGACAAGGACGAAGAAAGATTATTGTATTCAATATACATCCAATATTTCCAATAATAAAAAGCAATATTAATACAGTATAAGTCAATTGTTTTTGTAGCATTTTCAAGGTGTCAATTATTAATTGATCGTCTAAATTGATACTAACACTTGTGTTCATATTTAGTTCCTAAATACATCAATAAGTAATTTAGATAAAAAAAAAAATAATCGACATTTTAATTTGTTCTCATGACAAAAAATAATCATTGTTTTCTGCTATTAACAACTTTCAAAATTTTTCTAGAAATCTATATATATATACATCTTATCATTGAATGGCAGGAATTAGGCTAAATATGAGAACAACATTTAGATCAAGTGACTAGATCAGTCCTTCAGAGCTATGGTTCTCTTTTGATACAGTTAAAATTTAATATATGTTATTAATAGATAGATCTCGACAGTCTCCTCTTCCTTCCTTTCTCTAAAAGCTCTTACCCTATTCTTTCAGTATATTTTCGTTATATGACCCATTAATTGCAATTAACTATTCAACTTGCATACGGTACAAACCTTTTGACATTTAAACTAAAAACGAGGTCATATTATTATTATTCTCATTTCCTATTCACAGAACTTTCACGTGATTGCGTGATCATCGGTGTTTTACTGTTGAACTCTTTCATGTTTAAAAAAAAATTTGATCTTCTTTCCTTTCAATGGATCACGTAGGAGAATGTATGAATTTTTAATGAGAAAATAAACTTATTTGAGAATTAAAAAAGGCATTTATGATTAAGATTCTGTTATTTTCATTCTACATAAAATAATGTTGTTTTAATATCTCAGAAAAAAAAATCTATTTGCTTACTCCGATTTACCTTGACTATTAATATGATCTTTAGTAGATAAAAGAAAAAGACATTGACATAAGACTCAATTATCAACTAATAATTACTTGAATAGATTTTTAAGTCTTATTAACATCATTGTTTGACATGATTGTAAAAATGGCAAAAATATTAATTGAACTATTTATATATTCTTTCTATTATTATATTTAGAAAAAAGTGGTTTATTATTATTATCAATATCATATTATTATTTACATAAAGTGTGGAACACAATGTTTTTTTTTCATATATCTTTACTATTCGATTTTAAAGAATATAGATCTATACACCCAGTTTTTATTTATACAAGCAAACTTCAAAAATAATCCTTCAAAATGATCATCTTTAATCGCAATAGAAAAATTTAACTTTTTTTTGTATACGAAGAAAAATATTAGAGCAGGTTTTTGAATCATTCTGATCTTTAATAAACGTGCTGATACCTATCTTGGTAGAAAATCAGTTCTCTTTAGTAAGGTGTGGGCAAGGCAAAATTCAAGTAGATATTTTCTCGTTCTTTTCTGTATAGGCATGTACCATGGCAGAGAAGTCGCTGACAAAGATAAGAATTTTTCTTGGTAAAGAACCTACGAAATTTGTATTGTGAACTACTCAACTTGGCTTCATCTGACTGTGTGTACAACGGAACTGACCGATCAGAGTGAAAAATATTCGAGTCTTGGTAAAAATTTGTTTTGGTTGCAGTTTTTTGACCGAGATTTGGACATTTTTTGCTCTGATCGGTTTGTTCAGTTGCACATTCAGTTAGATGAAGCCAAGTTGAGTAGTTCACAATACAACTCTGGTAGGTTCTTTGCAGAGAAAACCTCTCATCTTTATCAGCAATTGATGCTGATTCCAAATATGCTATCTAACTTGCGATGCAAAAGTAATAGCACAAAATGTCGACCCTTATATTTCTTCATAGACATGGCTCTAGAAAGAAATTTTTTTACCATTGGATAGGAAATTTTCTCTTCTTTTGAACTGTATATAATTTGTTTCTGTCATGTGTTCATAAACGAAATGAAATGAAAGAATGAAGAAATGTCCGTACAAGAAATTTTTGATCTTCTCATGAATTTATCGAATAAATCCTGTAAATCAACTGAAATATGATGTTAAGATGGTAGCATATATATTAGCAGTTACCACCTATTCATGAACGAAAACAGAAATTTCATTTTTTATTAGAAAAAGCATGAATAACAAAAAATCTTTATTTAACAACAGAATATAGTCCACCATGTCACATGTGATGAAGATTTTTTCAGACACATTGGACTATAGCCTGTAATGTAGTTTTACTAAGTTGTTTGACCTTTTTGTTTGATTCTAGAAGCCAATACATTTACATTTTTATCTTTCCAATTATTTTTATAAAACATTTCCTGTCAATAAAACCAAAAACTGTTTCAACTGGTATTTCCGTTGATTTACAAGATTTCTTCGACAAATCCATGAAAAGATCAAAAATTTTTTGCACGGACATTTCTTTGTTTCTGCATGCGATTTCATCTATGAAAGCGTCACAAAAACAAATTATACACAGTTCGAAAGAAGAGAAAATTTTCGTATCAGCTGATCAAAAAATTATCATTGTACTTTTTAACTTAAAGATAATAATAAAAATTGTTAAATACGACAGCATTTTCCAATCTTTTGTCTAGTTTTGCCATTAAAATGGGAAAAAAATTCAATTTTCTCAACCATAAAACAGACTCGAAAAAAATAAATAAGCACTTTTTAGCCCATGATCTGAAGATTCTAATGAAATAAGACACTTACTTTTATTTCTTGTTACAAAAAAACTAAATAGATTTAAAAGAATACTCACAGATACGTGGTATAGGTACTCCAACAAACCATATATAAAAGAACGAGGAAAATCTACTCGATTTTTGCATTTGTTGCACCTTAATCTCTTTTTCCTATGAAATCAGTTAAAAGAAACTTTGGGGTATGTCAAAGTTATTTTTTTGTTGATCAATCATTGGATCATCATACAGTAAGTTCTGGCGGAGGCATTACAACGTCGAAGCAGCATACAGATCATGCTGAGTTCAAATACAGCAGCTGTATTTGGCAAGTAATGCAGTAGATTAGCATATCAGTAATAGTCAAGATAAGGAAATAATTAAAAAATAATCGTTATATAATATCTTTCTATATTTAGACAAAGGGCTGAATTATTATATTTCAGTTAGTGTTGGCAACTTTGAAGGACACCTTTGAAGTTTGCTCGTATAAATAAAAATTCGATGTATAAGTCTATCATTTACAAAATAAACTTAATTGAATTGAATAGTAAAGATATATAGGTAACAAATTTTGGAATACACTATACTATCAAAAAAGTACTTACCCGATGATAAAACTATATAGATAACTATTTTGGTTTGGTAAGTTGACAAATATGAGATACTAATTATGGTTCAGAATGCTTCTAAATCTCATAGACATCATTTTTTCTACAATTTTCCATAGCCGTAGTTAGAGAATTGTTTAGCAAAAAAAGAAAAAGAAAGATTTCTTACTGTGGAAGGAAATTACTTCTTGACCTAAAAACACTATTTTGTATTTTTCTTGTTAACTAAGGCTTGAATTATTGTTGCAAAAAGCTTATGAAGTCAATTACTCATTATTAATTAGATCTCAATTATATTCAAATACTTGAACAAAAAATATGCTGTCTATTCATTTTCTAAACCAACGAATCGCAGTTCCAATTAAGAGATAATATAATGACAAAGAAAAAACATATAATCGTACTTCTATGTTAGCAAACTGTAAAATTATAAAAATTAACAATCAAGAATAAAATATGACGTACAGACTGTCAACTAAAAAGCTTTTAGAAATAAAATAAAGAAAAAAGAAACGTATTAGAAATGATATATTAAAAAGAAATGCTCATGCTAATATTATCAACGCTCAACAAAATATAGACGACTTAGATGTGAAAAAGAGAAAAATGGATATTTTTTTTTTCAATGGTTTTCTTTGTCAGATCTTATAGAAGAGAATAAAAGATAATACTACATTGTGCGTGACATGCACTGATTCACATCTTTTGAATTTATCCAAATAAAACATTTCGATTCTTGTCATTTAATATATCAGAGAATAGAAATACGTCATAAACAAGCAAATTACTGATGAATTATTAAAGATCAACCATTCTATTGTGTAAATGTTTCATTCGATACATTATTATGGCACATATCTGAAGATGTGTCATACGATAGATATCATGTTAAAGGTATTCTTTATACACTTATGTTTGTTGGTTTTCTTTAGTACTATCAGATAATTTCTTTGGTTTCTCTCGGTTTCTTGCCTCATTTTTTTTCTTGCTTTGTGAAGCACGATCACAGATCATGGCACAGACGTTACTATGGAAATGTCACACACCTTGGTAAACATCTTAGCGGTACTTACTGCTCCTTTCGGAGTTACCGACTGTGACAGATGTTATTGATATACGATTACAGACTGTATAACAATCAAAAGTCTCGATGTAGGAAGGGCTAGGATGGACTAGCCTCCTCGTTTTTACGTCATATTTGCGGAAATTTTGAGATGTTATCGGAAAACTCTCTGCCAAGTTTAAGAAAGCAGCTTTTCTCAGTCATTTTCTGCGAGATAGACCACTTCAGACTATTTGTCAAAGTTTTAGCCTCTTACACTTCTAAAAACTATTGAGAACTCTACTATCAATAACGTCTTGTTGTACCATATGGCCTACATCCTTATTGCACTTGTGGAGAATAAAGTAAAAGTATAATGAAGAAATATGTTCTAAAATAGATAGAATAAAAAAATCTCCTGTAACTATCAACAGTAGCTACACTGTGTTTCACATTTTAATCCCATAGAAATTGCGCTAACAGTTTTTTATGTAATCACTGATATATTTTTCACTTGTACTTTGGTACCTCTTGGTATAGTTCATTGAACATCTGATATAAATATCTGCTGTTTTTATGTGAAGGAAATCTGCTCTAATTCTGTTAATAAATTTCTGTTACATACCAATGTATTACTAATCTGATATGTATGGTTTTCTTTTCATGTTTACCATATTGTTCTCTTGAATTAAGCTCTCCACTCAGAAAAAGTCAAGTTTGGTCGAATTTATCAATTTTATGATTTATCGATTATTAGATAGAGCAAACTGTCTACTGTCGACTGCACTATAGCTTATTGATTTTGTGATAAGATTTAAGAATATTACATAGATTTTTCTCAATCCTTATACTGTGTATGTCGCTAAGCATGATAATTGCATACAATACTCGAACATAATAAAATCATAGAATGGAGTGAAGATGTTGGTGTGGATGAACTGAAGACTTACATCAACACTAGTTTTCGTGCGACTCAGATTTCTTCGCCATTTTAAACCCTAAATAGTTTGGCTTAATGTCAAAATGAAGATAAAAGTCAGTTCTACAATTCAACAGGACCAGGTTTTTCGATTTTTTCTTTAATGTTTACTAGAAATTCAATCATCCATGACTTCACCTTCTGATTTTTCTGTACTTTATCAGAGGAACTTTCGAGAAAAATGAGCTAGGAAAAAAAAATGGAAAAATCGGGCTCTGTACAGTTTGTCATACCACGTCTCGACTACATTTTAAAACCAACCTAAACTTTCTAGAATTTAAAATGGCGAAGTTTGGGATGAATAGTAGAGCCTGTCAAGTTGATCCTGCAGCTGGACGTGAGTCTGAAAATTTTCTGTTAACCAGGTTGGGATCGAACGGACTCTAATCATCTGAGTAATGTGTCGAGTCCGCCAGCCATCGAAGATACACAACTAAAAAAAAACATATCTCGTATCTTCGAGACGACTATCAGATTCCGATTAGAAAATTTCAGTGAGAGTATCAAAACATACTTTGACTGGATGCAGGTTCAAAAAATTTTGAATCCAACGGGCTCTAACGCATGAACACCTATATTTTGATCCATAATCTATAGCTTACACTTCGTCTGAAAATTTTATCAAGATTAGATGATCAAAAAGAAATTGTTTTTCTGAAGAGACTCCCTTAAGTATCAATTTACCATTGAAATTGGTTAAAGATTGTTCCTTTAAATAAATATATCTATCTTCATTGATATATTCACGGAAAAGAAACAAAACAAAACAAAAAAAAGTAAAAATAAAATTCAGTCATTATCTTCCAATGTTTGTATTATTATTAAACATATATGTTGGATAATTATTCATCAGTGTCGTTTTTAATGTTTTTATATAATCAATAAGTTCATTTTGTAAATTTTCATTTTCTTTTAATAAAGGATCTTTATCTTTTGTTGATGTACGTCGTCTTGAACGTCTTTCAATATTTTTTGTTAATTCAATATTCATACGATGTAATTTATCTAATTCATTATCAAGTAATGCAATACGTTGAAAACGTTTACGTATTTCATCATCTAATAATGATTGATCAATTGAAGAAAGATATTGTTTATATAATTCATCAATTGATTTTGATGATGTAGAATTATTACTAAGATTTAAAAGAGTATTATTTGTTATTATTGAATTTGTACGAGGATTCATTGGTCGATCAAATTGTATTGAGATATCATTTGTTGAAGCTTGATTAGAATTTATTGACATCGATGGATTAGCTACAGTTGATATTTGTCGACGTCGGGGGTCTATAGAAAAAAAAAGAATAATTTTTTTTCATTAATAAATTAAATTTATTATTACCTCGATTAATTGATTGATTAGGTGTAGGTATTATAGTTGGATCAAGTCCATAACTTTTACTAAGAAATGTAGCAAAATCTTGAGCATTATTTACTAATTGTTGCTGTGGTTGCGGTTGAACTTGTTCGATATTTTGAGGATTAGCATTAATTAATGCTTGAATTAATTGTGAATTAAGACCAAGTGTTTTAAAAAATTCTAGTACACCATTTGTCGGTGTAGATTGTTCTTGTCTTAAAGGTTGATTTATAGTTACTGACGATGAAATTGTATCAATATTATTAGGTCGACGAATTTCAGAACGAGAACGATCACGATTACGAGGATCACGATTTTGATTTAATTCGTTAGTTATTAAAGACCGATGATAGGACATTATTTATAAATACTCGTTGTTCGAACTATTGATTGTCAGCCAGCTGACATCCGTTTGATGAATCATGCATTTATGTGTAGAAAGAAATAAACAACCAACAAAATATCTTATGAAAGATGGTGCGCTTAGACATTCATTGATTATAAAGTGAATAGAAATTTAAAAAGGAACAAAATGTCTCAGAAAAAATTAAAAATAGTCATTTTTCTTGAAAATCAAAGACACCTCTAATGTATACTTACTATTCTCTGCAGTTTTTTATGTTTATTCCGAACATTGTATTCATTTAGTTCAATATTGCAGTTAAAATTTCAAAATTCGATTCTATTTTGGTCAGTGGTGTAGAAAACATGGGTTTTGTCAACAATGCTAACACATAAAATTAAAACAATATATAACTTTTTTTTTATAAATAAATACCAATTCGATTCAATGTAATATAAAATAAAAACGCATATGTATTTTTTCAAAAGAAAATATTTATACTTTAATAATCGAAGAGATTAAATTTTATGATAATGTTTTTCTTCTAAACTATCAATTTTATTTATAGACAGTGTACTCAAGTGGTTACGAGGTCTGCCTGCTAATGAATCGTTGCAGTGAGCAGATTCCCTCTGGGAGCGAAGGTTCGAATCCTTCCACTGTCGTGGTTTTTTTAATGAAAAAAAAATTTTTCCAACATATCTTTAAATTTACAAGAAATCTTTTGAAGTTTTTTTTTTAAAGCGAACTACGGATCTTTGATAAAATTCATGTATACAGCAGTTATTATCGAAGATATATTACAATTTAAAGAAATAAATAGAAGAACAATGATGACAGCTGTTGGAAAATCTGTTGTTTTTTTATTTGTACAATAGTATTATTGTCTTTTGTGTCAGTAGCATTAATGGCTCTGGTCACAAATCTTATTTCATTGTTCGAAATAATAAAAGTATTTCTCCTGAGGGAACCACTCGAGATGGTAACTCGGACTTGAGAGAAGACACTCTTCGTTTTGATAGGATCTGTGGAGACTAGAAAAGGCCTAGGCGAATTTCTCTTCGTGCGTTGTCCTTCTCGACTTATGGCTGTTTCCCTGAGTCTTTCACCCTTGGTAAAGTGCTTATAAAAAAAAATCGAACAAACGAATTTTAGCCTGAAACTTTGTCCATAAGCAGATCTTGAAACCATTAGAATATTCAAAAATTTCAGTCAAAAGAATGATTTCTTCTTGAGATAACAAGCCTCCATAGATCCATAATATCTTATAAAAAAGGACAGACAATCTGAGTTTTTTTTAAAGAGTTAACATCTCAAACAGGAATCATTCTTGTTAGCTGAAATTTTTAAGGATATTCTAATGGTCTCAAGAGCTATCTATGGGCAAAGTTTCACACAAAAGTTCGTTTGTTTGATTTTCTTTTTATAAGTAAAAAATCGAGCAAAATGACCATAGTCCCTAAAGAACATCTCAAGAGAAGGAACCCATCTAGGACTTCTCTAGTCACAACAGACCCTACCTAACGAAGAATGTTGCATCTCGAACGCTACGTATCATCTGGAGTGGTTCCCTTGTGAGAAAAAAAAACATTTGCAGCTTTTCACAAGTCAAAAAGATACAAACTAAAGTTTTTTTTTCATGTTCTAACCTTTGATAGTTCGCCCTTGAAAATAAAAACGAACGAGCCCGCGATAGCTCAGTTGGTAGAGCGGAAGACTGTAGATGTGATACATGCTGTAATCTTTAGGTCACTGGTTCGACTCCGGTTCGCGGGATTTCTTTTTGTTTCTGCTGGTTAGAAAGAAACAAAAAAAAGGTGATACAATATACTTTTTTCGATGCTTAGAGCAATAGAATGATGTAAATTTTTCTTTCACAATATATCAAAGTTATGTTTTGCTTATGCACAGTTTTATTAACTCATAATATGCCTGGCGACTTTTACGATACCCAACATTTTAAAATCCTGATTTATTAGCATAATTAGCCGAATTATAATCTCACTATACAAAGCAATCATCTGAATTTTGAGTATGAAATGTTGATGGAGAAATTTGTTGAAACACATCAATTATGTCATTCAGTAAGGTCGTCTAAAAAAACTGTCAACAATAAATGATTTATCTACACAACTAATTACATTAAAAGATAAAATAGTAACAAAAAAACAAACAACTTGACATTGTACTTGCATTTACGAAGAGTAACGCGTATCGCATATTTTCTTCGATAATATTAGTTATTAATATACATTTTACTTTCCTTATCTGAAGTAAACGTAGCATTCGATGATAATGATATTTTAAGAAATGCTATATAAATCAATATGAAAAAATTTCTATGCACATTTTATCTTTTGGCAGAGAGATTTAAAGCTTCGGGAGAGTTATTTCAATCTTCATAAGGATATCGTTCCCTCGCTGGATAAAACTGTGGATCAGATCTGCCACTTCGAAAATAGTAATTTGTTCTAAACAAGTCCAAACCATTGTGACTCTTGGCTCCACGGTGGAAAGATTCTCATCGTTTTTCACTCCTTTCATTAGAGTATTTGTGAACAGTTCTATACGATTCAATCGTAGCATCTTGTATGATCATGCTTGTTCGTTACATAAACCATTATCTATAGAAATTCTTATAACAGATGTATAAACTTTCAGAAAATTGTTGATACACAAAAAAGAAGGACTTTTAATACATACCAAATATGACTGAAATCGAGATTAGAATTCAAAATTTTTCTTTTTAAAAAATGAAAACAAAAAAAAATATCTAATATTGTCAATGGTATGACATTAAGACGCTCTTATCCTTCGATATCTAAGCAGTATTTATCATAGCTATCGTAAAAATAACGTTTTTCTAACTTTTTTAAAACATTTTTGACATAAGAAGAATTACAAGCATTTGATCTCTCAATAAATTTTTACAACATTTCATTTCGACTAATAATTTATATTAAGCTATTTTTCAAAATTCATCTAATGAGACAGGTCAATTTAGATTTTTTCACTTCTATACAATTACATCTTGCAAAAGTCTTCATTCATTGATGTCTATTATCAATAAATAAACTTTAATAATTTACTGTCAATGCATTCAATCCATAAGAAAAACACGATTGTCTTGATAATAAGAGAATATATTGATTCTTATCATTTGATATATGTTATTTTTCCATAAGAAGAGAAACAAAATCGATTAATTATAGATATCGATGAGTTCTTATTTAATGTGCACAAAAAAAAACAAAAGAAAAAAAAACATCTGCTATTGTATACTGTTGTTGAAATCCAATGAACACCCTAGATGCATCAATGCCATCATATACAAACACAAATCGACTATAGGTATACATACATAAATAAATATAAATATAACTGGTTTAAATCATCTTCTCGGATAGAATAAAGATTATAGCTAATATATATATATATATAGGGAATATGTTCACTGATGGCTGTATGCATATCAAATAAAATATGTGCGTGTGTCCTTGTTAAGATTTCGATTTTTTTTTAAAGACATGAAGAATTTTAATGCCATATATGAGTTGTATCATCATCATCGTCATCATCATCATCATCATCATTGTCAGATATATCATGTTCATCAGCCAAACGAAAATCATCATCGTCAGTCAAATATGAACCATGAGACTCGTCATCATCATCAAATAGAAAATCGTATCTTTAAATAAAAAGAATATATTGTTTTTTTCATAAATTCAAAAAAAAAAGTTTTAGACATACTCATCAAAGAATCGACCAAAATCTTCATTGGAAAAGACACTTAACATAAAAACATCTGAAAAATTTTCTAATTCTCCTTGTGCATTAATACGTTGACGACGACGTGGTGGACCCAATTGAACAGGTTGACCGTTTTTATCAACATGTAAATAGAAACATTTGGAACCAAATGGACATAAACCATCGCCACGTTTAAAAAATTTACAATGAATTTGTCTATCGAGAAAAAACAGCATATCTTCTTATAATAGTTAACATTTTTTTATTATATATTTATTAATTTTAACACAATAGAACCCATTGGTTTCAAAATTTTTGGATTCGAATACAACCGGTACTATTACATGACTACCTTTAGGACTATTATTTGTTGTCCACTTGGAATCTGTACGGACTCCAATCGATAAAATAATTGTAATATACGAAGTTGTTACTAGTTTATTATAGATACATGAAGACTTAATGACAACAAGAACAAACAGAAAAACAATTTGTTTGAACTATTGATCTCGTCTTTTTTTTTTCATGGTCTTTATCCATTCTGGATTTTCGAGACGTTTGAAATCATATATCATCACTCACATGTAATTTGAACTAGTCTATTATAAACAGACCAACTACATACAATTGACTGATATTATCAATGTACTGTACTAAGTGTTCTCAACGCATATCTAAAAAAGGACATGATTTGATTATTTGTTATGAATGCATAACATTACAGTCAAGTTCATTAGGGTCTTTCGGGCGAATCTCAGGTAGTCAACAAGCATTTACATGCACTTCTAAAATGATCTTTTTACATAACTGATGAATATTTTCAACACACTCTACTAGGCTTCAGTAGAGTATATCTAGAAGATGAATGGTTTTATCTAATATTATGTACGTATAATAGTATAATGAAAGTAGCCTGGGTTCGCGTGGACTCCATGTCAAGGTTAATAATATTCCTTACTATAGTGAATGGGTGATATCAGATTCTAAATTTTTTGTGTAATATTAATTGATAATTAAAATAATACTGGCAAGAAAAAGTATTCGAAACGTCTTTATGAAAATCCGAATAAGTCACTTGTCGCTCAAATCTAAGATACTTGCAGAAATGAAATCTTAATTAAAATTTATCATTTTTTAATCTATTTCTTATTATTCATATGAATACAAACAATGAACTTAGTAAAAAACAAAAACTCTTTATCAATCGAATTATTCATACAAAAAAAGAATCTCTTTTTAACTCACTGAAGATTTTCCTTATAAGCTTTGATTAATTGTTGTTTTGCTTGTTCATTTTCTGGCCAATATTTCATTGGTGTTATAAAATCTGATTTAACTCGACATTCTGGACTAAAAAAAAACAAGAAAACCGGATTTTTGTTTTTGGTGAAATTAAAAATTTAATTAATCATTTTTCTTTACCAAGCTTTAACAACTTTATGTTCATAATTTGATGATGCACGCCATTTTCTTATACATTCCAAACAAAAAATATGATCACAATTTTCTAATATACCAAAACGTTTATCACCATCTCTATCCCATACTGTTTCAAGGCAAACACCACATTTTTTATCTTCACTACGTTGTATAGCAAATGCTTCTTCACATTCAGTTTCATGTTTTTTTAAACATTCCTTTAATAATAAAAAAACAAAATTTTTTCATATAAAAAGAAATAATTATTCATTCTATATTTACTAATCGATGTTGTTCGCGTTGTTTTTCATTTGTTGGATGTAATGCTGGCATTCCACATAGATCACATAAATCACCATGAATATATGGACAATATCGTCCTGTTTCTAATGCTTCACATGTACCATCTTTTTCAGCATATGGACACAATGATTGTAGTGAAAATGTAGACAGTGGTGGAGATAATTGTTGAGTTATATTGGACGGGTCAATTATATCGTTATTACCACGACAAACATTTGCGTAGCTCATTGGTACTAATAAAAAAAAACCTATTCATTAAAGATCAAAAGATTAAAATTCAAATCCTCTACCTCCATTATTGATAGGTCGTGATTGATTATTAATAAAATTCTGTTGTAATGGAGGATTAGCTCGTAAAGGAATAGGTTGAAATGTTATAGATGTTTGTGGTTTTGGTCGAACATGATCATATCTTAAAATGATCCAAATTATTAAATATTGATAAATAGAAAAAGAATATTTCTGTCGTCTCAAGTATCTTGCAGTATGCTGTGCTGCATAACAGTGGATTTCTATAGCCTAATAAAGTTTTTTCCGAGTTCTTTGGTCTCCGAAGTATTTTAAGAGAAATATAAGGACATATTTGAAATCAGCACAAAAATCTGCATCGAATTATGTGATATTTGTAAAATAAAAATTTTTCTAACAAAAATTTAGGATATGCATTTTACATTAAAAATCTTCTTTTACAAATTTTTCACTTTTTCCCATCAATTTCTTTAGTTGAATACTGAAAATTAATATTTCTATGGAAACAAAAATGCATTTTTGAAAGAAAGTAAGTCATATCCACTGTTCTCTAGATCGCTGTGTAACGAACAGATGATAAGAGATAAGTATCTATTAATAACTTGTCCAAGGTCATTTCATAGCTGTTGATACTAAAACTTGTTCACAGTACCTTATGGATACGTGTCAAACAATGTAGCTACTCATGAGAGAATCTTCTTAGATTTCGAACTGACAATTTTGTCCATAAGTAGGGAATATATAGATTAGAGAAAGTTTAAGCGGATATGGCTGCAAGTTGTGATTCGATTGAGTTACTGACATTTTACTATAATTTTCCTGTAGGACTTCACTTTTGCATGAGAATCAAAGTGTTCGAATTTTGATCTGAAACTTTGCTCGCGCCAAGGATTCAATCAGACAAGCATACCTACAAACTTTCAGATCAATTTTCGAAAGTTCGCTGCTACCACAAAAGTGAAATGCTACAGAAAAATTATAGTAAGATATCAGTGTCACAGTCTATACACTCTCTACTTGTAGATGATAACACTTGGCAAGAGTTCCTCGTCAATCATGACAGTTTAAGAAAAATAATATATATGTCATACCTGCATCGATTGTCATAACTGCATTTTCCTTGCAGATAATATCGACAGACATTATTCACTTGTCCATTCGATCGATCGTGTGAATAAAAACATTTGTCACCGTAACGGCATACATTGGAAAGAAAATATCTACAAATATCAAAATTAATATATACACACATTTGTAATTTATATATAAAAATAAAACAAACCGGCAAAGTTCTCGTGGGTGTTCTGTTGGATTAACAGCAGTACTCGAAGCCATTAGAATAATTTAAATTAACAACTAAAATATAAAAAATATGATTTGAATTTGTTATAATTTATTCATCATAGAAGTTTTTTTTTCGTGTCTACACGCAGTAGTTTCGAGAATATATAGACAAATATAATAATCATCAATTAGTCAAATCTTTTTCTTTTTTTTGTTTTTTTGCGAAATTATCATGTACTTGGAAGTAATGTCTCATCGTTTTTAATGTTTGATTGGTAAAAAACTATCAATTAAAATATAAGCGCCACTTGTTTCGCAAGTATTACATAGCAAGTAGTGATACATTTGTCTATATAGTTTCTTCGATAGATCTTATCATCAGAATAACAATCAATAGATGTTATATGATAAAAAAATTTACTGAAATTGGAAAATATAAATAAATTATAATTCAATGTAATGTATCCCTATGCCAATCACTACTGCCATCTGTAGGAAGAAGTTTCGAAAATTATCAAAAGTATTTAATTCAAAATTTCAGAATGTTGAATTTTTTTTTGCCAAAATAAGTAAAATTGAAAATAAAGTAGATGTTAAAAGAAAGAAGGTTTCTAATAGTTTGAATAAGCTTTTTTTCTGAGGTAATAGCAGCGCGACGCCAGATGGACTCACAAGAGAATCTCTCCAAGTGTCAAATCGCTTTTCGACCGAGATAATATTCATTTCATGAGTATTAGTGAGTAATAGAAAGGTCTAGAATGGTTTAGTAGTTTTCCGTTATCTTCAGATCACATGAAAAATTGATTGAGCGAACAAAGTTCTCAATGAAATTATTTGATAAGTTGTAACTTTTCTACTATCTCCTATCCCAAGATATTAAATATTCGCAATTCTCTTATGTATAAAAGCAAATTTTATTTATATGTTTACATCTGCAGAAAGCTAAAACTTGCATGATCAACTAATCTCATTAGAAACGTTGTTCATAACAATCAATTTTCCATGTGATCTGAGCAAGACGAAAAATTTAGTAAAAAGCCTGAGAAAACTAAATCATTCTAGAATTCTCTATTACTCGCTAGTACACATGAAATGAATATTGTCTTAGTTAAAAAAAACGATTTGACATCTGAAGAGGTTCTCTCGTGAGTAGAACCTTTTCGAACCAATCCGACACGTTCTACTCATGAATCTAATTACTAATAGTTTATTATGGGTATTACTGATTGATAATATGTTTTATTTTCCGATAAGAAAGATTCACCGCTGCAAAATCTATGATCAATTTATTGTAAATATAATATTTTTCTTTTCTTTTTGCACTATTAAAACTTGCTGATATAAACTCTTTGAAAAGAAGATCGTTAATAAATGACAATCTTTAAAGTAACATATGTTTAAAAAAAGTCAATTTGTTATACTTGAGCGTATGATAAAGTCGCCTGTTTATTGAGTAGATATGTCGTTATTTTTTCATATAAAAATTTCACATCAGTCACAGTTCAGTGCATTTGTTTGTTTTGAGATTCTCAAAATAGGTCTTAATGTTCTAATAATATAATGTCATCCAATATATCATGTATATAGTAATGTCACTAGACCTTTTAAGTAACCGAAAAAAAATTGTTTTTTTTTTTGTGTGTTGAATAATGTAGTCTATTATTAATATTTCTAAATGGCTTTTACTTGAAAATTTGACCTATATAAAAATAAATAACCGTCAGCTGACGTTATACTGTCAATGGAGAAATGTTATTGCTACTTATTACTAATAGAAAAATTTGAATGAGAAGAAAAATTGATTTTCTTTTTTTTTGTTGCTTCGTTTAGAAATATTTAAGTACATGTGTTTAAAGTGTCAACAGGCATCTGTGCTGTGGTTTACTATTTCTTAAAGTATCGGCTAATTCGTCAGAAATTATTTTGAATGATTGGCGTTAATTGTTGTTATGTTGTCAATGATGATGTACAGTTAAATGAAGGAGAGAAATTGATCGTTATCTGGCTTGTTAATCAAGTGCTCTTGCTCTTTTTTCTTTCTTTGCTACTTTGTTTTGTTTTTCTTTTGACCAACCAAGACAAGAAAGAAAAAAAGAACGAAAGACACAGAGGAGTTAATCGGATGATGATTGTCTATCAATTGCCTTTCAATTAGCTTTCTACATGACCTTTAGACGCGACGATAGTCAAATGAATTAGTATGAATGATAAACGAGTGTCATTTGTCGAGTTAAGAGATAAAGTCTAACGAACAGTTGCAACATTTTCTTGTTTATTAAGAAAAAGAATAATGATGAGAACAAATCTGTATTGTCAAAATATGGGCGGCGTATGATGATGATTGTTTATTGATCGACACCCATTAGAGAAAAAAAACGACAAGATAGGCGTTTTCTTATTTTTTTTTCCTTTTTCTAAAAATAAAAAAAAAACCTATCATCACATTTTTCTTACCACCCGTTGTGTACTCCTAGCGTGTTTTGTCATCAAGCAGTGTCCGTGATTAACTTGTCAGTTAGTGACAGGAGACTAACTGAAATAGATTTCTTAAACATGTATATAACATAGATCGATCGATAGAAATTTTCTTTTCTTTTCTGTCTAAAACCGAGGTGATTGCATGTCACTAATCGTTTTTTTTTCGGTCGAAAGAAGAAGAAGAAGCTGTGACAACATTCAAACTCATTTGATGTATATTATAGGCAACATAATCCAGCAATCATCGATAGAATAATACTAGTCAGGCGACGAATCAAGCTGTGTATATATGATACAATTTAGTTTTATTCGTTGAGAGAAAGGAAAAATAATATACACATACAAACTGTTGCTGGTTTTTAAATAGAGAATGCATTTCAACAAAACAAAAAAAAGAAAAAGAAAAAGAAAAATGAGAAAGAAAACAACACTGATTATTATAATTATTCAATTCAATTATTTCGGACTTGTTGATTGTGGTGAAGTCATACGTGGAACTGGTAATAATGGTGGTAATGTACGAGCAAATAATTTTGAAAATGGATGTTGAATCATTTGTGTTGGTAATGGAATTGTTGTTCGACGTTGTAAAAAAAATGTTTCATACCAATCATGTGCTGTTAAATTTGTTGGTATTGGTGGAAGTGTATTATTATTATTATTATTATTATTATTGTTATTATTATTTCCTTGTAAGAACCAATAAAGTTGTTGAGGATTTATAGTTGAATTAAACATTGTTAATGGATCTGATTTAATAATTTCATCACTTGTTGTTGTTGATGATGGTAATTTTGAAGATTTATTTATAGATGTTGTTATTTCATCTGAACTACTACTAATACTTGTTGCGCCAGCACTGTTCGATCTTTCACGTTTAATTCTTTTATTTGAATCAACATCAGTTGTATTATTTTCATCATCACCACCACCACCACCATCATCATCATCATCATCATTACGTTCTCGTTTATGATTGGCTAAACGAAATGCTGTTGCAGCGGCTTGTTGTTGTTCATAAAGATAATTTCGATATTGAAAATAATGTGGATGTGCATATGGATGATGTCGTAAGGGATGATGAGCTTGAGCTTGTGCAGCAGCAGCAGCAGCAGCGGCAGCAGTAAATAATAAACTATGTAATGGAGCTTCTTCTGGTTTAGTTGTATTATTATTATTATTATTATTATTATTATTATTATTTGTTGCTGTTGTTGTTGTTGTTGTTGTTGTCGTTGTCTCATCAACACATATATCACTATCATCGGACTCATCATGATGTGTATGATGATGACGATGTTGATGATGATGATGATGATGATGATCATTAAGCATAATACGTTTTTTTTCTCGTTTACCTTGTCCATTATCACGAAAACCTTTTGCAAATGGATTATGATCAATCTTAAGTTGAGTAATCTAAAAGCAAAAAAAAGAAAAGAATTTATTTTTGTTTTTTTTTTATAAAAGAAATTCTAATTTTAAATAAATATATATATACTTTTTCATTTTGATATGCAGTGACAGCAATAAATTCTGTTTCTTTAAATATAAATGTACGAAATGGACACCAACCTAAATCAACGATTGAATCTGTACGTGCTATATGAAAACGTGGTTGATATTTATGCATTGAATTTAATATTGTCTAAATAAAAGAATAAGACAAGAAAAAAAAAGAATATTTTTATCATTTTTTTTTTTTTCGTATGTGAACATACAAATCCATGTTTATCTGATATATTATTGGTTAATTTAAGTTTATGAAATGAAACAATTTTTGACATCCATTGTTCACCTGTAGCTGGTGAATCAGGATGAATATACATACGTTTAGGCATTTCTGGATCAGCCTATGAGAAAAATAAAAATATACACACATATACGAATGAATATAATTTAAAATTTAAAATAAAAATTTTACTTTTCCAGCAATCATCCAACGTGAATTATGAAATTTATATCGACAATCATCAGCAGCAACAATATCCATTAATAAAATATATTTTGCTCGTTTATCAAGACCTGTTGTTTTAACTTTATAAGGTGGAAACATACGTCTATAAAAAAACCATTAAGTCATATTTATATATTGATGAACCTAGATTTGTATCCGCCCTTCTTAAGAGACATACACGTATACATATATGTATTCTAATGTGTCATTTAACAATTTGTTAGTATCTGGCTTTTTTTCTGACTGCTATTTATTTAGATATATATAAACATACTAAAGGACGCGATCGTCCCCATTAGCTGAAAAATCACAGCTGCTTATTTTGCTTTTTTTTCTGTTGTTGTTTCTTTAATTTATTTTGTAGTGAGATCTTCATTTTTTTTTCTTACTTTATAATCCTTTGAATAAGAAAAAGCGAAAAGGATTGACATTTGGGCGATAGATAATTATAGAATCAAAGCCTCCACGGACGAGATGCAAACATATATATACACATCACTAAATGAGCGCTTTTGTGAGAAACGAGAAAGAGTGTTTATCGGGGATTATCAAGCTGGAGGTCTCTCTATCTTCTTTGAATATTGAAAGAGAGAACAAGGGGCGGAGGAGTGTTGATTAAAGAAGACAAAAGGATGTTTTCGTGATGATAATAAAATCAATAAAAGAAAAGAAAATGTTTTCTATTCGATTAAATTTCAATTTTTATTCGTTTGACTAATCTTTCTAATTGTAAAATGAGATGAGATAAAAATTTTTTCTTTTGTTACTTTTTCTTTTCATCATATACATATATATAACATGCATAAGTTTCATATTTTCAATGTCTTCTTTTATTTCGATGCATATACACACACTCCAAAAAAGAAAAAGAAAAAGAGAAAAAGCGTTATTTACGAGTGGGTCTTTTTATGCGCTTCACCTTTTTCTTAAGTGACACGCCTTAAAGTATAGAAATCTGATAAATTCTACGTACCTTCCACTTTTTGTGATTACCTAAAACGAACAAAAAAAAACCGTACGCAAATTTTCTTTCAATATTCAAAAAAAAACCCAAAAAGAAATCTTTTTTTTTTTATTCTGAGAACTTACCATTTCAGTTCCATGTTGATGAAATTGATCCCATAAATCTTTACTTTCAAGTTCAACTTTTGGATCATCATGTATACCATCATCTTGTGAACGATGTATTGGTTCTGGTACTGGAGGTGGTGGTGGTGGCGGTGGTGGAACTAAAAGATCTCTTGGTGTTGAAAAACCAATTGGTCGAAATTTATTTAAAAAATGAAGGTAATTTGCTGTAACACTAGCAGCAATATTTGTATTGGTATTAGTAGACGTATTAGTATTTGATGAATTGAGTAATGATGAAACAGTGAAATCTGATTTTGGCATTGTCACTGCTGACATTCTTCGTGTGTATGTATGCGTATATGTTGTAGTGTCGCGCTTTTTTGTGCTTTGCTACCACCCAATAATTACTCGGGCGGCGTCGGCGAGTTGCTAACTCGTATGTTCACACTCTCTCTTTTTCTCTTTTCTCGCATTTCTATTCGTCAGTTTTTTTTTTCTTCTTATTGTTGCTTGCTCTCTTTCTCTTTCTCTCTTTTTCTTTTTCGTTGCTTTCTTTTGATTGATACTGCTCGTAACACATGATGTGCGAGCGAACGAACAAGCGAGCGACACTCTCCACACCATTATGACACTCGGAACAGACCGGAGGCCTCTCACGCATATAATTAAACTACTGTTTCTTTCTCTCTCTTCCCGTTCTCTTATTTCTCCTCGTTCGCTAGCTAATCACGGCGCCGTCGTATATTTATGGTAATTTTTTCTGCCAATCCCTGAGCGCGAATATGCGCGACGGTTGTGCTCGAAGAAAAAAGAAAGAGAAAGAAGGGGGAAGAGCAACGAGCGCTAATTTGCTACTACCGCCGGTGCAATGTTGTGTGTGTGTGTGTGTGTATATGCGCGTCCAAAGCCGATTAGGTCAAAATGTTAAGTTGATCTAGACGACATGATTTCTCACTCAAATCGAAGATTCACATTGACGTTACTGTTTACTATGCCTATTTAGTCTGGACAACGACATGCGAAGGGAAGAAGCAAAAAAAAAAAAAAAAGAAAAGATATAGATCGTACCGAATAAATAAGGCAAGAGAGGCGGAGAAGGAAAATGAGGACATACGCATATAATAAGAATGATACACACAACTAATCCTTATCAATTAATCAAGTGACGATCATCACGAGAGAGAAAGAAAGAGTCAATAGCCGACCAGACTGTATTGGTTGAAAGTAGATTAACGGACGCGCGATCGAACGATTGCTTCGACGATTGCGTGTGAACAAGGAATAAGAGTACTGCAAACATTGAAGATTATATATTTACATATCGTCAAAATCATTTTTATTTTCTTCTTTTTTTTACAAAATTGATGAACATATTGTAATAAATATTGTTAAGATTAAAATCACAGTTTTTACTCCGTGTTGAACAACCCTCCGGTCAATTTTTTACACTGAGAGTAAATGAAGTGTTTGTGATTATAACACGCGCTAGCAAGGCAACAAAACATATATGTATATTAAATGCGACAATAAAATATAAAAAAAAAAAAAAAAACGTTCTCAATATAATGATTGGTATCAATCGATTGATAATTGTGTTGTTACATTTAATGGACCGAGTCATTTTCCTCTTATTTTTTTTTTCTTCACTCTTTATCAAAAATAATTATCTATATGTATGTGAAAATGCATATCATTTTTGTTACTTTAACACATCGTTATAGAGGTGAAGAACTCAAGGGATGTTTTATGAGTAAAAAAAAAAACGAAGAGAAACAACGATGATTTTTTTTCCTCTTCTTCTACTTCATCTTTCGTACTCGTTTGCATACATAATTCTTTCGCTTTTAATAATGACATGAAATATTGACAGACAGCAGCACTTTCACCTTTTTTTTTTTTTATCGCTCATGCTATCTCTACTGTGTATGCATATATTTGATTGCTCTTGTTTCTTCTTCGTTTGAATGATTTCAAGTAGCGCCGCCGCCGATTACCACTTCGATTCGTAAAAGAAAGGCAAACAAGCCAGCAGCAACATTATTGAATTCCTACAACGGTGAGAGAGAGAGAGAGAGAGAAAGACATTTTTTTACTATCCTTCTTTTTTCGTGCTATCGTTTGTTCGCCGACTCATTTTTTTTTCTCATAATTACAACAAGTCATCTCATCCTACTCGTTTTTCTTTTTCTTTCTTCGTTTTGCTTTTCCGATTTGTGATCTAGAACTTAAGCAGGAAGTCATCATCCATCTTTGTTTTACTAATTACTAGATAGTGATCGCATGTATATTAGTAGTAAAATAGAAGTCACGCTCTTTCTTTTTTCTGTTTTTTTTTCTATTTGACTAGATCAGATTGGTGCATTGTGTGAGAAAATTAGCACGAGTCTAATTTCTATTGGCTATTCAACGAAAAGAAAAACTCAAATTCAATATATGCAAAAAATGTGAATATGATTGAATTATGCAAATGAATATCAGCGTGCAGCATCACGCCTTAAATGACTACTAAGTGGATATGAACGAAGAACACTTCAGATTAGTTTTAGTTTCGGCTTCTAACCCCATAAGCAGGTTGATCACGAGCAAAAAAGAAAAAGAAAATCAATTCAATATATATTTTTTTCTTCTTGTCGATCAAACTTATTTAAAAACAAAATTCAATTTCTCACCAATCATAATTCAAAAAAGATATAAACATTTTAAGGCGTTTGTTTAATAATTTGAACTACTTGCCGCCTAAATTTTGTAACACTTATCCTTTTTCTATTCATTGAGTAAACATAATTGTTCATCATCATCATCATCATCTTTCTTTTCACGATAAGACATGAAGAGAGATATCTATTTATTCAAGTCAACATCCTGTTCTCTATTGCAACTGATCATGACAGGTACACTTCAAATTTACGTGCAAATTTCCCATTCGTATGCTAATTCAATATACACAGTCTAGTAAAGTCACGCCCCAAACAATTTTATTCATCATGTTAAGCTTTACTTTAAATTTATGGCGTCATATATAACCAATGTATTTGAACAGACGAAACATAGATCGTTTCTTTTTTTTTTTTTGCGAAGTTCATTCAAGCTGATAAATAAATGATTAAACTTGAATAAGATAAGAAGAACAAGATCATATATATAATTGAATCGGTCAAGTGAAAAGATAGAAACAACAATAACAAATCAAACCGAATATAAATATATAGAGAGAGAGAAAGTGAAAAAGCACACGGCAGGTAGTACAAATTTTTAATAAATACAGACAAATCAAAAATAGAGATTAGCAATGTATAGTTGATATTAAAAAACATGAGAGAGACAAACAAAAAAAATGCAAAATAGTACTGGGAAAATAAAAACAAAACAGATCGCGTGACATTCGAGAGTGAAACTGATAATAGAAGCTGCCATTGGCGGCAAAATGCCAGATTCGATAAAAAAGAAAATTGATCATCGCCTTTACTGTCATCATTATCATTTCACTACGGTGTCTCTATATGTTGGACATTATAACCAAAAAAAAAAAAACGACGAAAGATGGAACGTACGTACGTACGTGCGTGCGTGCGTGCATATATGCGCGTGTGTTAATGATAATCAAGTTTCTGGCAACGGATCCAGTGGTGCAACATGCAAACATAACACAACTCATTGTCAAAAAGAAAGAACATAGATTAATCAAAAGTCGAAGAAAGCCGGATGTATATATGATATGATGATGTAGTCAAGGTCTATTTTAGTACATAAAATACATCATTGAACAAACATATATGAATAATTTATATGCAAAGTTTTAAGATAGGAAATAATAGACATTTTAAATTGAATTTATTTGATTTAAAATCTGATTAATTAAATAACAACAATAGAATAATAATATAAATAAATAAGAATATTTTTGTTTTTGTTTTGATATCTAGTTTTAAATTGATCTTTTTATTAAATAAAGTTTTTCCTATTAACTATGGACTGTTTAGAAAAATCTCTGTAAAAGTAAATAAATAACAAATATTATGTCAATCATCGTTATTGTCTTATGAATTTATTGAATTTATATTTCAATTATGTTCAATCAATAAGAAATATGTTTATTTCAATCGATTCATTCCATATTGATACATTTTTATTTCATAATTTTCGATATACAACATTCTTAATCTTCACATGAATAAGTAAAAAGAAAAAATGCTAGACAATTCGACGAACAAGTAATTTTATTCTATTGGTTATAGAAATCTGAGTATAAATAGATTCGTCAAGATAGAAATAAAATCGAATGTTAATACTGGCTTTTTTGGCTGATGTTTCAAAGTTTTGAAAAAATATAACAAAGTTCATTGTACTTATGTTCTGTATTTTTTTCAAACGATCATCGCCAAGTACTTCGCTATTTTCAAGTGTCTTACACTTGAGTTTGTTACTATCACACGATTTTTCTTAACTGAAAACTTGTTATTTTTTTAAAGTATATAGATGCGTGACTTTTTAAATGAATCAACAACAAACGAGATGTTCATTATTGAAGTATCTCATATCTTCATAGTAATTTTGCTAATTTATCAGCCGCTTTTTTTTTTCATATAACGTTAACCAAAAGTTTTGAATCCTCTCATAAGACTTGTTTTTCTTTTAGCCTTATTATAAATTGAAGCATTCTGACACTTTTTCATCTAGACTATTGTAACTCAATGAATATTATTCTAAATATATCTTGAAATTAATTAATAAAAAATATTTACAAGTATGTATACACTTAATCAGAGTTGAAAATACTAATAGAAATATACTATAGTCTTTTTTTTTACATTTGTACTCTTCATATTTTCATGTAAATATTTATTGTTTTTTTTTCTCATTTTTGGGATATGAAAAATAAACATCGGTTTTATTATACGTACTTATACACAGTAAACCAAGAATTTTGTTCACAAAATGTTGGGTGACATACTACATGATACAAAATTAATTTCTCTACAAAATAACCTACTTATTTTTGACTTTCTTCGGTAAGAGCAATTTGTAAATTCTTGTACAGCTTTCAACTTACTGTACAGTTAATGAGCTCTCGTTTTGATGTAACAACTTGATTCTTGTATAGAACGATTAGATATGTAGAAAAGATCAATATTTATGAAAATCAAATATTTCTAGGCACAAAGACCGTTCAAAGCTCTACAAAACTCGCTCTCTATAGGTGATTAATTTGGAAACATACTCTCGCAAGAAATTAGAGTTTTGTAAGCGACACTGGAGGAAAAGGGTCTTTTTATGTTATAGCGTTACGCGATGATAAAACCTTCGTAGAAGTCCGACACTTCTACTAAAAAAAGTCATTCTTATAGAGTAAATAGAGTGTGATAAGCTGCGTCGAATAGGTTTTGAACAAATTTTCTAGCTCTCAAACCTTCCGAGATAATTGAAAAAGAGTATGTCAAACACGTAACAGTGTGACGTTTGGACAAGCTGTATTATATATTTTACAACGAAATGAAAAATGTTTTAACATATCAACTTCTTTACTAGTTTTGAAATACTCAAAGACAATACTCTGTGTTGTTTATCTTCCTTCTTTTGAATATTTATGAATCTAAGGATTTTTTGGCAGAATACAAAACTTTACTTTGTTTCGTAAAATTCTGGATTATTGTTTTGATTCCAATATATGTGTATTTGATGAACGTTTGCACTGTACAATTCATCTAAATATATATTCATTGAATTTTATTACGCTAAAACTGTTGTATTTTTGTTAAATACTTTAACTTTCGGTTGTTTGATAATCATTTAAATATTCTTTGTTTTTCCATTTTAAAATA